>JXSR01S074374.1:20727-33778 GCA_000969725.1 Ophiothrix spiculata | reverse complement strand
TCAAAAAAGGGCTGAATTACTGTTATATTTTGTTAACAAAAATAAATGTCCTATAGGTTTCTATGGGTCACTCTCGGACGCACTTTTGCCTGTAACATTAATTTGGCTCAAGGTATACAAATGAAACTTTACAATTGCTTTTTGTAGGTAATGACCCTTCATTCAAATATGGAAAAGGTATATGTTTAATTTTTCACCAGATCCGAATACCTACCTTTAACCAACAAATGAAATAATTGACAGTGTAGATCCCATCATAGGATGCTTAGCTGACTTGACAACGATTGACAGAACACATTTAAGTCTTGATCGCATGGTCGACGTCAGCTCTAGTTGCAACCACAGAGCTAACCTAACTTTATAGTAGTCAAGTTAGCTCGATCAGTAAGGTGTTTTGCTTACAGTGTGGAAGGTCCTGAGTTTATGGAGCATTGGGGTACTAAACTGGAGGGTGCTTAGAACTCCTCTGCACAAGGAACTAACTGCTAATTGATTCAGACAAACTCATGTAAAACTGTTCTTTTTTCACTTTACTCTGGGGCTGACTTACAGTATGATCAAGGTTTAATACTACATGTATCATTAGGTTTGGCAGATGAGTCAACAAATTGATATCATATTTCAAGGTCAGGACCCATCCACCAGGAGGTATCTGTATTAAACTATCCCCAAACAGGTGAATCATGAGTACCTGTTGTCTCACCAGGGTGGACACAGTAGAGCAAGTGAAACAATGGGTTGGTTCATACAACTAACCTTCACTATTACACTATACAGCTTGTCCCAATATTAAATTAACAAGCAAATAAAAAATATTTAAAAATAATTGCCAAAAGATTCAATCATAGTAATACATGTTTTTCAAAACTGGAGTAATTTCTCTACAAAATGCTTTTTGTCCCGTTTCATTTTACCACTACAGTCAAAAGATATGAAGAATTTAAGAAAGCCCTTTAAATCTACTTTGGTCCAATTGTAAGTTTAGACTTCCAGCTAAAGAAATGCAAACTTGACATGAAGAGAATTCTGCAATCAATTGGAGGACAATCAATCCAATCCAATCTTACCTGACCTGTTCTTAACATTAAGTGATATTTTAAGTTCATTTTTAACATAAATAGGTCAAAAGTTTCAATTAAAGTACGGATCTTCCTGATTCTCTCATATTCCTTGAATCTAAATTATTTCATGACCAGAGAACCTCACAAAATCCCATTCCAAAAACTCAAATCAAATCAAGAGGTCCCAATACATCGTAGATCTGAGATAGCTATGATCAAGAAATCGCTGCCACGGCATCGCCTGCTCAGTGCCTTTACGTAATGGTGATTGGACGGGGATGTGGGAGGTCCCGGGGTCCAATCTGGAGTGGGGGGAGGGAACACATATTTCTAACATGTAAATCTTGAGGAGATGAAATGATGATTACTGTGAAATTCATAATTGCCTATACTTATTGATTTTCAAACGTTGTTTGGTTTTTAAAACACATCATAGCCAAAACATCTAAATTTTAAACATCAAAACTATTCTGTAAATGAAAATGTGGGATACATTCTTGCAAAGGGGCTACAAGTCATACCAAGAATGTGTCATATATCATGTTTGTTTATATTTGTTTTGATGATACATACTCAGCCCACTTGCCTGAGGAAGATCACATCATGAACCCACTGGCATCCCTCCCATATACCATTAGATAAATTATGTTATCTTGTACAGCACAAGATTCCCATGTGCATGAAGTTGGTCCTAAAGATAACTCAAAACTGAGCCCACACCCAGATATTTAAATGTCAATTTGAAAATTTAATAAAGTGCTGTAAAGATACAGGATATTAATCTAGTTTTCTTTATATATTCAAAAAGAGTCAAATTTTAAATTATAAAGCATTGGCAGATAGTAAGATAGATGAAAGGCTTAATTTCCTCTTGTAAAATTATGTCAGAAACTCAAACTAACTTGAGTGAGACAGCATTTTCCTTTTTCTTTTAGCTGACCACAAGTGTGAAAATCATAATCAAATTTTAATTACCAAATATTATTGTTGTATCTACTCATTTCTATTTTATTTATGTATAAATTCTAAAATGATTCTTGATTGTAAGCCACCAAACAAACAAGGCTGGTTCAATTACAAAACAAAATGCACTTCACATTTCTCCAGCCAATGATTTCAGTGCCAGATGTTCAAAATTCTTTGTTTTTGGGTTGTTTTTAATCTAAAGGTAGTCTGTGTTACAGACCAACAAACTAACTCCTACGCTGCGCTTCTTCGGACTCAAATTTTGCTGCCCAAAATCTGAATTATCATTTTGGGATAACAATTATTCTCATCAGAACTATTGAAGGACAAATAAGATACTGCAAACTCAAATCATCTTTTAAGTCTATATTTTGAGCAAAATGCTGCATTCAGCATGCAACTTGCTCAAGACTGGACATGTAATTCAAGAACTGGACACATGAGCTTACAAATACTGACCAGCATAGTAAACAGCCAATTTGATCAAGCACTGCAGTATTTCATGATGGATACCAAATCCTATGCAATAATGGACCGGCATGGCCAAATGATTGATGACTATATGCAATGCCATGCTGGAACTTGTTTTTCATTTCAAAAAGGAATAAAAAATTGTAATCTGAAGTGCATTGGCATATAGAATTCCAGCTGGTCTATTAAATGTACGCTTGTATTTGAGGTCACAAAAACATATTTCTGATGCAAACTTGAAACTTGAGACAGAGCATATAATGACATACAATATGTTTGATTTGTCCAGAGTGACATTTTACGACAGAGTGGAGATTACAGATGCTGTTACTGACTTAAATTTCCAGGTTTGTTCCAACTGTAAACTCTTTTATCTAGGCCAGCATAACAGTTTCAGTTTAGATAGAGTAGTAGGAAAAAGTACATGACTGAATTGAATTCCTAAAGGTCACTTTGATGAAGTTAACCGAAGTAGAGTTTAAAACTGAATATAGATGAATATCCCCTCAAGTGATTTTTGCAGTTATGTTGATAAACTTGGAATAAAAAACTTCCCTAAAGCACGATGAAAGCATATTTTGACAATGGGGCAAACTTGTAAACGAGCTCATAAACGTGCTCGTAACCAGCTTGTTACGAGCTGATTTTTTTTTCATAAGAGTAACCTTATTTGTCCCTCAAGGCGGTGAGTTATTGTACCTCTAGTATTTATGAGGTGTGTGCAACATCTCAAAATTCTTCAAAAACGGTAATCGTGGGGAAATGTCTCAAGTCTTAGTTACAAAAGATGCTGCTGAAAAAATACCACTCATATTCCAAAAAAAAGGCAATTACTCATCATGTTTTGGTATTTTTGCAACACAATAAAGACAACGTTTATCCGATATCAATGCTCTCCCACAAAAATTATGCCCTCGCAGACATAACTTTGTTAATAAAAATTTAAAAACAAAATTGAGAGAAAAATACGATAACTTGTCAAATATAAAACACGAAATTGCCACAAACAAGTAAACCCACCTGGTAAACTACTTTGACACAGCTTACTACAACCCAGATCATCTCACTTTCCCAAATCCAAATTAGGTTTCTTGTGTCAGTTGTGCTCGTGATAATTAAGCTTTCATTACATATCATGTAGTCGATACATCTGCTTTTTCCACGGACCTTAGATCTATCGTCTGTAATATCAGTCGTCTCAAGATGAATAATGCAGCGTTTTCAATCTCTATGGTGGTATTCATTTACAGTCAACAAGACCATTGCTTGGTTTTTTGTTTCGTTCTCAATTTACTGTTCTTTCCTTTTTGTAGATTTTGTAATTGGCAATTGTTTCAGTGATGTATAGTGATATGAAATGGAGACAGCTAGCCAATGCATCCTGAAGTCAAATTTTAGATAAGTAATTAGGAGATGACTTGGACTTTATATGTAGTCTGGCTTGTTGGACTTCTTTATCTTTATCTTCATTCACTGAAAATTGACTACTGCAAAGCACGACAAGCGCAAGTACAAAAATAGGTCTTGCATAGAATAGATGACTACTTGGATGTAAAAACAGTCTGCAGAAATTTAAGTCTGGTGGATTTATTTGATTTATAAGGTGATTTAATGTCCCTTGTAATCATGCAGATAGGATATAGCTAACATGAATCATTTATGTACTATCAATGATTTCAACATATGTTTGAAGGAAAAAGACCAAGTAGTGGCATGCAATATTATATGTGGAATGAACTGATGTAAGTTTTTAATGTGATTGCAGCTTGCATATCATCTGATTTCATTTCATAACTATTCCCTACATATAACTTGCTTGATGTGAATTCATTTTACTTGTTCAAAAGACAGTCACGGTCAACATCGCAGGAGAGGCTACAGGAAGTTGAAACTGAGAAAGGTTCACCTCCCTTGCATCAATTTCATTTCTCATGCCACCCTCACAGTTCTGCTTCGCCTTGAAACCTAGAGATCAATTAACAAAAATGCAATTCTAAATATACTTCAATTTCCTTATAAAATTCAAAACATGCAACTAAATACCACCAGCTTCAAGGATGTACAAGAAATTGTATATACTTGGGAAGGGCACACAAGGCCTCCAGTTAGAAATTCAATACCTTTAGATGGGCAAGCTGGGCCCCAGGCCAAGGACTCACTGTCCATCGGTTGCTATTTTTACCAACAACTGTGTGGTGATTTAAGTGGGTTGGTGTGAGAAAAGGTGAAAAATAACACATTCACTTTAACCTTTGGGCAACATCAATATTTGCTACTCATTTGAAAAATTCCAAAACATGCTATGGTAACACAATATATGTAATTCATCGAAATGGAAAAAATAATTTCTCAAAATAACAATCAATTTAAATTATTTTATAGACTAAGATACACAACTGTCTCCCAAGTGCACAATAGAAACCGCTTTAATGATTGACACTATTTTGGAGCCTAGGTGTGTTCAAAATGCCAATAGCTTGAGGGAAGGTATCATGAAGGATTGTTCTCTCTCTTAATAGCCATCTACCAGTCATTTGAGACAGAGCACGCCTTTAGGAACCTTATGCAAATTTCAGCGGATGTATGCAAGATCTAGAAATACCAATATCAGGTAAATGGAGCTCATGAATGCACCATGCCTTCTGAAAATTATCTTGATGCTTTGCAAAATGACTGCTGATGGAGATAGATACTTGGGGCCACAGGGCAAGTTGGTTTGAATGATGCAACCTGAGTTGCCAAACTTGACGGTGTTTTCTTCAGTAGAGATGATTCTTGTATAAAACGGAAAAGCCATAGAGGCCTCCTGTGTTATATGGATGATTATAGGTGCCAGCAATAGATGAGAAGGTTCAATGAGTTCTACGATAACCTTGAATTTGATTAGCTTTCTTAACTAGATCAAGTATGAAAGCTGAGATAAAGTAACTTGCCTTCAAACTTCCCACTGAAGTTCTTGCAAACCAAATTACTCTGTCATCAAATTCAAGGTGCAAGGCATTATTCTGATATGATTGATCTACTTTAAAAAGCTACTCTGCTCATTCCAATTTTTAATTTTAAACTGATTAGACAATAATAACTGAGCGCCATCTTTTTGAAGTCATTCTATGCTCCTTAGAAAAGCACCTCGGCCTGAAACCAACAAGTCTGATTTTAAACAATGATCGAATTAAAAGATGGTGTAAAGTTATTATTGTCATTAATAACCATAAATTCTATCTTTAAAAATCATTGATTCTGAAGCAAACTTGGGAAGAAATATTATAGCTTGGAAGAGAGAACATGGAATCTGGTCTAGTTGATACATTATATATCGTTTATATGCAAACAAGTCTATCAACCCCTAATGTTCATCTGTCCATATGCTTGAAAAATTCTTTACTAAGCAGTTCTTCACTACATCTTGCATTTAAGGGTCGCAGCCTCACGATTTATCTTGATCAGAAATGGTAAACTAATGAAGTATACATTTTTAGAAAGGGAATTTCACAAGGAATCTATCAGATTCTTAATTTAAGAACTCATGTTATAGTAACTCACCAAACGTGAGTTATTTTGCCCAAAATTTTTGAACAAGCCTAGAAAAAATATTATTCAGCTAAAATGTTCAAAAATAGGTACAAGTCATATTATATCGATGGTTCTAGGGAATGTTTTCTCATTTTTTAATCCCCTAGTTTTGAAAATGTTGGTCTGAATAGGTCAAAAATTCATTTTTTCCCCAAAAAAATCATGATTTTTTTTGGCATTTTGTTGTTGTTGCATTTTTGACTATTTTTATGAAAGCTAAGTTCATCAAAAATTTGAAACAACATTCCCTACAACTATCAATTTAGATGATATTTACCTATTTTGGAAGATTCTCGCCAAATAGTACTTTTTTATAGGCTTTTTAGAATAAAAAAAGACAAAACAATTTGTTTTTGGTGAGTTTCTAAAAAGCGAGTTCTTAAAATTTGAATTTGATGCTATCAATGGATTCCTTTTAAAATTTCCTTTCTAAAAATGTATACATTTATGTAGTTTACTTAATTAGTTTTCAAATTATGATAAAAACAATTTTAGGGATTGTGAGGATCTGACCTCCCTTAATATTCCTGTCATGTTTTCCTGTTGATGCAAACCAGAAATAAAGATGCATATTTTGTCACAAAAATCTTTGAAAGTTGATCATTTGAGTGATAAGTAAGAAAGTCAAGTTACATGGAGAAAGGATTAACGTGCATTACCACTGTGTGCCTCTTTTAATTGTATCATCTTTCTCATGCTGTTTATATATTGCCTGACACACTATATGGTCTGAAACACGCTCCGCATTGAATTCAGCTTGCTGCTTGATGTGTTTATAAACCCATTTTGTAAACAAATAATGAGCTGGTGAGAAATACTTTTTTATGCAAAAGTAGCAGTGCTGAAAGACAGATGTAACAAGAATTTGTTTTTCTTGAAACAAGTGACAGTGGAAACTGATTTTACAAAACCAAATGAAGAGTTATGATGATTTAACAATTTTCAGAACTTGCTGAAAGTTTTGTGTCATATTTAAAATGTAAATCACTGCAATATCTTGTTTAATTTCAATTAAAGCATTCAATAAAATGCAGGTATGATCATTCAAAATTCTGGAAAAATTTAAAATACTTTTAAAGCAACAGGACCATATTCTGCAAAATCTGAAATCAAGTCGATGCTTAGTACATTTTACTATTGACTAAAATATTCTATAGAAGCAGTTTCATAAGAAATAGCACTAAATGCCTTATTCAGTCTAAATTATTTAAAAGTGGAGCAACAATCATCAGTCATAGATAATGATGATCATAAGGCAAGATGGAAAAGTATCTAATTTCATTACAAGAAAGATGTAAAACTAAACAAAACATCATAACACAAGGAAAACCAATAACCTATTTGATTCTTGCATTTTAAGCTTGAGATATACCAAGTTCCAAATAACCATAAAACACTCACTGTTTACTGAAAGTCACAATTAGTTAATAACTTCTATCTTCAGAAGAAAGCTATATAAACAATGCTTATCTGAAATGCTGCTAGCATCAATTGACAGTGACGTCTGTCTCTGCTGGTTTAGATAGTTTTATGTTTCCTAATTCCTACTTGAAATTTCCCAGAACTGTACACCCTGCTGCTTGCTGTACACTATTTTATACATATACACCTGCTATTTGAGTGTATGAAAAAGTTAAATAGCTGGTTTTGTATTTCTGAGCTAACAACTGGGGTAGAAACTGATCAGTGTAATGGATACTTCACTATGAATTAAACAGAAAAAAGCCTGACCATTTTGCATCTAATCTACTGTAACTGGTGCTGTGTGTGCTGGGATCATTTTGCCAGTGGATGTCGGTTTGATGCAGAAGGAATATCAGCTAGCAGGGCCTCAGGGCACAGTCAGACATCATTATATGGGTCAGGTTTCTTGACAAGCTAGCCTAGCCCAGTTCTGCTCATAGCAACATCACTTGCTTACTTGCTGATAGGCAAAGTGTTGTGCTCATAGCTTGTCAGCATGATGGTATAAAGTAGCCTCTAGCATGTCTTCTCAGAAGGAATGCTCTGATTGAACATGATTTGATGGGTACTACAAGCATTATCCAGGCTGTTGCCATATTAAAGCAATCACTTGCTTCAGAGATATTTGAAACTGTGAAAACTTACAGGCTCTGTAAGTGATTTCATCATTTTATAATACATCTGACTTCTTGTGGTTTTATATCTTATCCATTTATTAATTGAAGAGGAGTTTAAACTCAATAGTGCCTATATTATTTCAGATTTACCAACAAGTCTATTCTTGCAAGAGGATAATGCATAACATAAATGCATATCTGAAACTCAACACATCTTCTTGATATTTAAAACGCCTATCTTTTCTACCGTATGTCAGTAAATATATGCATATATTTCCCCATACACTGACATTTTTTCTCTTTGTTGTTTTATCAAAATACCAAGAAAATCCTCTTAAACAATTTTGACAACCTCCTCCCTGTACCAACTTCATACGTAATTGATTTTTATCTTGAAAACAACCTTTCATTAATAATTGCACATATCCTGACAATATTTGCAACAAGGAAAAAGCCAACCTCCGCAAAAGCAGGCCTTGCATTTTAATGACCTGTCAAATATGTCAAATTACATTGATGTCTTTATTTGCCAAGTTTAAGAAGATACAGACATTTGAGGACTGAGTCACTGTCATCAACCGTACTTGAACCGCAACAAGAAATGATTTAGTTTATTTAACTTTTTATTTGTAGTGGAGAAAATTTCATATCCTTTCTTGCTATTGTTGATTTATTTTATCAAAATGAAAACCTTTCTTTAGCTTGATGATTCAGATTTTTTTATTTCCTTTATTTAATGACAGGGCGTATTTAAATCCATACCATGTGAGTAAATATAAGAAATTTATTATGGGTCACAAAAAGTTGAAAATCTGCATGGACCTCTTCAGATAAAATGACTCAATTAGTAAGGTGCCTTGAGGATACAACGTTGTTAACTATTACAATCCTCTCTAAACCTTAGATACTTAATCATTGTAAATGATGGTGAAATTGACAGATAACATATAATGTGAAGTTCATTAACAAACAAATGGAATAATCAAAAGTGTGGATTCCATCATAGGATGCTTAGCTGAGTTGACAACAATTGACATAAGACATTTAAAGGTTACACGAAAAGAAAATCTCAGTAGCTTCATATACATTCGTTATAACAAAACTAAGTGGGAAACACCAATGTAAAATTTTAACAAAGCACAAATAGTCAACGATACTCAAAACAACTTTCAAATATAGCGCCTTTTTTATGACCTCGAAAAAACGATCTATCTGAACTGCCCTACCCTGATGCTTACAAACTTCGATGGCTTTGTCTAGACGTCGCGCCATGCTTTGTATCATCTGATGTTTTGATATTGTACATTTAGCTAGTTCAAATGTTCTGTCCGTTATCTCATTAAAGGACAAAGGATTTTGTTAACTAAATCGTAAATGACAAAAGAAGAATCGAATTAATTTTACTGCACAAAAGAGGCCTGTCAATCAAAGTATAGGATAGGCTATTAATAGTCTTCGACGAAAAGCATAACGCCTAGAAATTTTTAGTTGTGCTTTTTATCGTGCAAACACAAAAGGATTGTCAAGGATTGCAATTTCTCAAGTGGGGATTATCTATACTTATTGACCCTAGTGAATCGAATAAGTAATGGGTTAACAAAATATTTTACTACGGATTACAAAATGCATTGTTATGCACGGACACAACATTTGAACTGACTAATTGTACAGGCAAAAAGTACAAAGCGATAACTAGTATGAAAGCAAGGTCGGATGACGTCGGTAAGTGTTCAGAGATTTTCGAGATCCACGGATAATAAACAATACAAATAATAGTTTACTGGGTGTGTATTCCAGGGTCTTATGAAACTCTTCGTACACTAACATGCAGTTCAAAGAGATTGTTTTTGAGGTCGTTAAATACAGATTTGCAAGGCGGGATATTTGAAAGCATTTATGAGCATCATTTAAAATTTGTGCATAATTGGAATTTTATGTTGTTGTTTTTCAGTCAGTCTTGTTATAACAAATTTATAAAAACTACTTGATATTTTCTTTTCATGTAACCTTTAAGTCTTGATCGCATGGTCGAGGTCAGCTCTAGTTGCAACCACAGAGCTAACCTCACTTTATAGTAGTCAAGTTAGCTCGATCAGTAAGGTGTTTTGCTTACAGTGTGGAAGGCCCTGAATTTATGGAGCATTGGGGTGTTAAACTGAAGTGTGCTTAGAACTCCCCTGCACAAGGAACTAACTGCTAATTGATTCATAGACACACTCATGTAAAACTGTTCTTTTTTCACTTTACTCTGGGGCTGACTTACAGTATGATCAATGTTTAAGTCTACATGTATCATTAGGTTTGGCAGATGAGTCAACAAATTGATATCATATTTCAAGGTCAGGACCCATCCACCAGGAGGTATCTGTATTAAACTACCCTCAACAGGTGAATCATGACTACCTGTTGTCTCACCAGGTTTCACACTGGAATGTAGACCCAGGTAGGGCAAGTGAGACAATGGGTTGGTTCATACAACTAACCTTCACTATTACACTATTATGGACACAATTTTCTGGTTGGTCTTCTGCTCCCGACAAGAAGTGTGAAAGGTGCTTAGGCCAAACAACTAGTTGCTTCTTTATTATCCACCACCAACCCTAATTTGATGGGTTGTACAAAAGTATGCGCCCCTAAGTTTAAAAATCCCGAAAATGTATAATTGGTTATTAGGATAATGCTGTAATGCAAATAATATTCTCGTCATGGGCAAGACTCGAAAATCTTTAGTCCT
This sequence comes from Ophiothrix spiculata, assembly GCA_000969725.1. Taxonomy (NCBI): domain Eukaryota; kingdom Metazoa; phylum Echinodermata; class Ophiuroidea; order Amphilepidida; family Ophiotrichidae; genus Ophiothrix; species Ophiothrix spiculata. Next base: position 22,892 of record JXSR01S074374.1, on the reverse strand, counting down.
TTACAAAGATATGAACATGGAATATCCCTATTATAATCCTCTATATCCCAGCATACCTTGCCAAAAATATTCATACAATGATTTCTGTTTCAAATTATTTCAAAAGTAGAAAAACTATAAATCCTTTACTGGGGACTGAACATTGAATCTATCCATTAAGAAAAACTATATCCTAGCCAACAATTAATATACATTGAAAACATTACATTTTCAGTTCTTCAGCTGTGATGAATATTGATAGCATGTTCTATGAAACCAGTCATGTAGCATACTCATAAAAGAAAGATTTCTTGTTGGCACAACATGAAGCTTTTTCCAGCCACATCATCCCACATGTGTCACTAATGATCTAATTACCAGTACAATGATTACAACACTTGAAAATATTACTACTTGAATTGTCCATTCAAGTTGTGGATGTACTCAAGTAGTGGATGGACTATGGACTAACCATACTAACCCTAACACCACAGAACCTTCCAAATCAAGAGGTCCAAATACATCATATATCTGAGATAGCTATGATCAAGAAATCGCTGCCATGGCATCACCTGCTCAGTGCCTTTACGTAATGGTGACTGGACGGGGATGTGGGAGGTCCCGGGGTCCAATCTGGAGTGGGGGGAGGGAACACATATTTCTAACATGTAAATTTCGAGGAGATGAAATGATGATTATTGTGAAATTGATAATTGACTATACTAATTGACTATTCAAAAGTCGTTTGGTTTTTAAAACATATAAATCATAGCCAAATATCTAACTTTTAAAAACCAAAACTATTCTATAAATTAAAATTTTGGATACATTCTTGCAAAAAAAAAGTCATAACAACAAGAAGTACTTTTTGCAGAATGTGTCATATATCATGTTTATTTATATTTGTTTTAATGATACATACTCAGCCCACTTGCCCGAGGAAGATCACATCATAAACCCACTGGCATCCCTCTTAGATAATGTTATCTTGTACAGCACAAGATTCCCAAGTACATGAAGTTGGTCCTGAAGATAACTCAAAACTGAGCCCACACCCAGATATTTAAATGTCAATATAAAAAATTAATAAAGTGCTGTAAGGATACTTGATATTAATCTAGTTTTCTTTATATAATCAAAAAGAGTCCAATTTTAAATTATAAAGCATTGGCAGATAGTCATATAGATGAAAGGCTTAATTTCCTCTTGTAAAATATGTCAGAAACTCAAAATAACCTGAGTGAGACTGCATTTTTATTTTTATTTTAGCTGACCACAAGTGTAATGCAAATCATAATCAAATTTTAATCGATAATAAATGTCAGTTTTTCTATAATGAGGCAAACATTTTACCAAATATTATTGTTGTATCTACTCATATCTATTTTATTTACGTATAAATTCTATAATGATTCTTGATTGTAGGCCATCAAAAAATCAAACAAACTAGGTTGGTTTAATTACAAAACAAAACACATTTCTCCAGCCAATGATTTCAGTGCCAGATGTTAAAATTCATTGTTTTTGTTTTGTTTTTAATCTAAAGGTAACATTAACTATGACTATTTTTATTATGAGATGACACCTTATGTTAAGAGATACTAATTTTTATCATTCACTCTGGAGCCAAAATATGAATCATCATTTTGGGATAACAATTATTGTCATCAGAACTATTGAAGGACAAATAAGATACTGCAAACTCAATTAATCTAAGTCTATATTTTGAGCAAAATACTGCATGCAGAATGCAACTTGCTCAAGACTGGACATGTAATTCAAGAACAGGACACTTGAGCTCATAAATACTGACCAGCATAGTAAACAGCCAATTTGATCAAGCACTGCAGTATTTCATGATGGATACCAAATCCTATGCAATAATGGACTGGCATGGCCAAATCATCGACTTCTATATATGCAATGCCATGCTACAACTTGTTTTTCATTTCAAAAAGGAATAAAAAATTGTAATCTGAAGTGCATCGGCATATAGAATTCCAGCTGGTCTATTAAATGTACGCTTGTATTTGAGGCCACAAAAACACATTTCTGATGCAAGCTTGAAACTTGAGATATAGCGCTATGTACAATGACATACAATATGTTTGATTTGTCCAGAGTGACATTTTACGACAGAGTGGAGATTACAGATGCTGTTACTGACTTAAATTTCCAGGTTTGTT
>JXSR01S074374.1:5284-18912 GCA_000969725.1 Ophiothrix spiculata | reverse complement strand
TGTACTATCAATGATTTCAACATATGTTTGAAGGAAAAAGACCGAGTAGTGGCATGCAATATTATATGTGGAATGAACTGATGTAAGTTGTTAATGTGATTGCTTGCTTGCATCATCTGATTTCATTTCATAACTTTTCCTATTATAACTTGTTTGTTCAAAAGACAGCTATGGACAACATTGCAGAAGGGGCCAAATGCAAGATGCACCACCCATGCATCCATTTCATCTCCTATGCCACCCTCAAAGTTCTCTTTATAGTCTTGCAACCAAGAGATTGACTAACAAAAATGCAATTATAAATATACTACAATTACCTTAGTAGAATTCAAAACATGCAACTAAGTACCACATTTAGCCAGCCTCAAGGACGTACAAGAAATCATATATACTTGGGAAGGGCACAAAAGGCCTCAAGTTAGAAATTCAATACCTTTAGATGGGCAAGCTGGACCCCAGGCCCAAGGTCTCACTGTCTATCAGTTGCTATTTTTTGCCAACAACTGTGTGGTGATTTAAGTGGGTTGGTGTGAGAAAAGGTGAAAAATAACACATTCACTTTTACCTTTGGGCAACATCAATATATGCTACTCTTTTGAAAAATTCCAAAACATGGTATGGTAACATAATCTATGTAATTCATCGAAATGGAAAAAATAATTTCTCAAAATTCCAATCAATTCAAATTCTTTTATAGAGTAAGATACACCACTGGCTCCCAAGTGCACAATAGAAACCACTCTAACGATTGACACTATTCTGGAGCCCAGTTGTGTTCATGATGCCAATTCCTTAAGGGAAGGTATCATGAAGGATTGTTCTCTCTCTTAATAGTTGTCTACCTGTCATTTGAGACAGCAACACGCCTTCAGGTACCTCATGCAAATTTCAGCAGATGTATGCAAGACAGAAACACCAATATCAGGTAAATGGAGCTCATGAATGCACCATGCCTTCTGAAAATTATCTTGATGCTTTGCAGAATGACTGCTGATGGAGATAGATACTTGGGGCCACAGGGCAAGTGATGCAACCTGAGATGGCAAACTTGACGGTGTTTTCTTCAGTAGAGATGATTCTTGTATAAAACGGAAAAGCCGTAGAGGCCTCCTGTGTTATATGGATGATTATAGGTTTGGGCAATAGATGAGAAGGTTCAATGAGTTCTAAGATAACCTTGAATTTGATTAGCTTTCTTAACTAGATCAAGAATGAAAGCTGGGATAAAGTAACTTGCTTTCAAACTTCCCACTGAAGTTCTTGCAAACCAAATTACTCTGTCATCAAATTCAAGGTGCAAGGTATTATTTTGATATGATTCATCTACTTTAAAAAGATGCTGAAAATATAACACTGAGCACCATCTTTTTGAAGTCATTCTACGCTCCCTTAGAAAAGCACCTTGGCCAGAAACCAACAAGTCCGATTTTAAACAATGATCGAATTAAAAGATGGTGTAAAGTTATTATTTTCATTAATAACCATAAATTCTATCTTTAAAAATCTTACCGATTCTGAAGCAAACTTTGGAAGAAATATTATAGCTTGGAAGAGAGAACATGGAATCTGGTCTAGTTGATACATTATACATCATTTATATGCAAACAAGTCTATCAACCCTTTGTGTACATCTGTCCATATGCTTAAAAAATTCTTTACTAAGCAGTTCTTCACTACATCTTGCATTTAAGGGTCGCAGCCTCACGATTTATCTTGATCAGAAATGGAAAACTAATGAAGTATACATTTTTAGAAAGGGAATTTTACAAGGAATCTATCAGATTCTTAATTTAAGAACTCATGTTATAGTCCCTCACCAAAAATGAGTTATTTTGCCCAAAATTTTTGAACAAGCCTAGAAAAAATATTATTCAGGTAAAATAGGTACAAGTCATATATCGATGGTTCTAGGGAATGTTTTCTAATTTTTAGTACCCTAGTTTTGAAAATGTTGGTCTGAATAAGTCAAAAATTCATTTTTTTCCCCAAAAAATCATGATTTTTTTGGCATTTGGTTGTTGTTGCATTTTTGACTATATTTATGAAAGCTAAGTTAATCAAAAATTTTGAAACAACATTCCCTACAACTATCAATTTAGATGATATTTACCTATTTTGCCAAATAGTACTTCTTTATAGGCTTTTTCAAAAAAAAGGACACAATAATTTGTTTTTGGTGAGTTTCTAAAAAGCGAGTTCTTAAAATTTGAATTGGATGCTATCAATGGATTCCTTTTAAAATGTCCTTTCTAAAAATGTATACATTTATGTAGTTTACTTAATTAGTTTTCAAATTATGATAAAAACAATTTTAGGGATTGTGAGGCTCTGACCTCCTTTAATATTCCTGTCATGTTTTCCTTTTGATGCAAACAAGAAATAAAGAAGCATATTTGTCACAAAAATCTTTGAAAGTTGATCATTTGATTGATAAGTAAGAAAGTCAAGTTACATGGAGAAAGGATTAACGTACATTACCACTGTGTGCCTCTTATAACTGTATCATCTTTCTCATGCTGTTTATATATTGCCTCATACACTATATGGTCTGAAACACACTCCACATTGGATTCAGCTTGCTGCTTGATGTGTTTATAAACCCTTTTGCAAAAAAATAATGAGCTGGTGAGAAATACTTGCAAAAGTAGCAGTGGTGAAAGACAGATGTAACAAGAATGTGTTTTTCCTGAAACTTGTGACAGTGGAAACTGATTTAACAAAACCAAATGCAGGGTTATGATGATTTAACAATTTTCTTATTTTAAAACCTTGTAAGCATTTTATAAAATGCTAGCATTTCTGTTCTATGATTACAACATACATCAACAATTTTTTTTTTAAAATATAAGTGTTGTGGAGATGATAAACACAAAAATAAATTAAGGAAAAATTTGATTTTCAGAACTTGCTGAAAGTATTGTGTCATATTTAAAATGTAAATCACTGCAATCACTGATATCTTGTTTAATTTCAATTAAAGCATTCAATAAAATGCAGGTATGATCTTTCAAAATTCTGGGAAAAAAATAAAATACTTTTAAAGCAACAGGACCATATTCTGCAAAATCTGAAACTTAGTACATAATTTTTACTATTGACTAAAATGTTCTGTAGAAGCAGTTTTATAAAAAATAGCAACAATCATCAGTCGTAGATAATGATGATCATAAGGCAAGATGGAAAAGTATCTAATTTCATTACAAGAAAGATGTAAAACTAAACAAAACATCATAACACAAGGGAAACCAATAATCTTTTGATTCTTGCATCTTAAACTTTAGATATATCAAGTTCCAAACAACCATGAAACACTCACTGTTTACTGAAAGTCACAGTTAGTTAATAACTTACTTTTTCAGAAGAAAGCTATATAAACAATGCCTTATCTATATGCTGCTAGCATCAATTGACAGCGATGTCTGTTGCTGCTGGTTTAGATAGTTTTATGTTTCCTAATTCCTACTTGAAATTTTCCCAGAATTGTACACCCTGCTGCTTGCTGTACACTATTTTATACATATACACCTGCTATTTGAGTGTATGAAAAACTTATAGCCTAAGGTGGAATCAATAGCGAGTACACAAATAGCTGGTTATGTATTTCTGAGCTAACAACTGGGGTAGAAACTGAGCTGTGTAATGGATACTTCACTATGAAAAAAGCCTACCCATTTTGCATCTAATCTACTGTAACTGGTGCTGTGTGTGCAGGCATCATTTTGCCAGTGGATGTCGGTTTGCTGCACAAGGAATATCAGCTAGCAGGGCCTCAGGGCACAGTCAGACATCATTATATGGGTCAGGTTTCTTGACAAGCTAGCCTAGCCCAGTTCTGCTCATAGCAAAATTACTTGCTTACTCGCTTATAGGCAAAGTGTTGTGCTCATAGCTAGTCAGCGTGATGGTATAAAATTAGCCTCTAGCATGTCTTCTCAGAAGGAATGCTCTGATTGAACCACTGAGCTATATACTGGAGGGGCTGTTACAGTAATTAAGGTATAGGACCACACTAAGCACCGGAAGCGTCAGCCATTTGATCACCCTCTAAAAGCCCTGCATCTTGATAAACAAAACGCCATACGGCTCACCCACATTAATTGTAATTGTCAAGCGCCACTACTATTACCGATTAAGTCTATGTTAGGTGATTCCCTGTTTCTTTTGGAGCCGGTGACGACTGGGACAATATCGATCAATAGAGTACTATAGTACATATGTAAATCATTTATCCACAGATCCATGATGAATGGGCTTTCAAGCTCTTTCAAGTGGTTATGTCCATTGATACGGAAAGGTGATGAAATTAGTTCTATTGATTGAATCAATAAGTATATAATTGGCCTATTATGTTTCGTCTAATACCCTAATCTTTACAGTTATGATATTAAACAATGAAATGGTGTTCACACATTTACTTGGACCTTTACCAATTTGTTTTGATCTAAGGCTAAGTAAAAAATAAAACATGTTTCTCGTCTGAGATTTTGAAAAAAAGGAGGACGAAAGAGGTACTTTTCATTTTTTATTTCAATGCCAATGCAAAATCGCACATTACTGGGCAATTCTCGCCCAACGTATCGATACCAGATGTTTTATTGGAAGAGGAGGAGGCCCTTTTTATTTCGAGTTTTGGGTTGATTAAAACAAAATATGCTTTAAAATACTTATTGAACAGAAACAAATCTAGTGCACAAACTGAAACTTTTCAAACACTTTTTACAAATAAGTTATGCATGAAATACAAAAAAAAATATTCTTCAAAATCCTTATAAAACGATGCGGGAGGGGACGAGAAACATGTTTATTTTTTTTACTCGGCCTAACCAATCTTACGGCCAATACATAATTCTCTCGTTTAATTTTCAACTTCCCCGGGTGGCGTGATCAGATGAGCGAAGGTCTTTCAGTCGATACTTACAACTTTCTCTTTACTACGTGGTTTCAATGGTTCGAGTCCCAACAGGACCAAGTGTCATTTTAGAAAGTAAATTTAAATTGAAAAATTAAATTAAATTAGGTAAATTTAAATAAATGAAAATTAATATTTAATAGCGACAGCACGGACCTCAACATGTGGACAGGGTCTCGGGTATACACAAGATGGCGGCGCGGTGGCCTACGAAAAACCAGCATTTCTCCCCTCCAGATATATAGCTCAGTGGATTGAACATGATTTGATGGGCAATACAAGCATTATCCAGGCTGATGCCATATTAAAGCAATCACTTGCTTCAGAGATATTTGAAACTGTGAAAATTTACAGGCTCTGTAAGTGATTTCATCATTTTATAATACAGCTGACTTCTTGTGGTTTTATATCTTATCCATTTATTAATTGAAGAGGGGTTTAAACTCAATAGTACCTATATTATTTCAGATTTACCAACAAGTCTATTCTTGCAAGAGGATAATGCTTAACATTAATGCATATCTGAAACTCAACGCATCTTCTTGATATTTAAAAAGCCTATCTTTTCTACTATGTCAGTAAATATATGCACATATTCCCCCATACACTGAAAGCAAAATCAGTTAGTATTACTAAAGAAATTGACATTTTTCCTCTTTGATTTGTTATCAAAAAAACCTGGAAGTTCCTCTTAAATAATTCTGACAACCTCCTCCAATACCAACATCATACGTAATTGATTTTTATCTTGAAAACAACCTCACATTAATAATTGCAAGTATCCTGACAATATTGCAACAACGAAAAAGCCAACCTCCGCAAAAGCAGGCCTTGCATTTTAATGACCTGTCAGATATGTCAAATTACATTGATGTCTTTATTTGCCAAGTTTAAGAAAATATGGACATTTGAGGACTGAGTCACTGTCGTCAACCGTACTTGAACCATGTGAACTGCAACAAATAATGATTTAGTTTATTTAACTTTTTGTTTGTAGTGAAGACATGGCATCAAAGGAATGACAAAATTTCATATCCTTTCTTGCTATTGTAGATTTATTTTATCGATAAGGAAATCTTTCTTTAGCTTGATGATTCAGAGATTTTCTTTCCTTTATTAAATGACAGGGCATGTTTAAATCCATACCATGTGAGTAAATATAAGAAATTTATTATGGGTCACAAAAAGTTGAAAATCTGCATGGACCTCTTCAGATAAAATGACTCAAAAGTAAGGTGCCTTGAGGATACAATGTTGTTAACTATTACAATCCTATATAAACCTTAGATACTTAATCATGGTAAATGATGGTAAAATTGAAAGATAATATACAGTGTGAAGTTCATTTAAAGGTGTGTATTCCGATCACTTTCACTCACAAAATCAATTGGAGATTTTGATACCACATGAAAGGCATATTTTCTCATAACCCCTGTAAATTTTCATGCCCATATTATGTTTTGTTTTAAGATATGGTCAAAAAAGGGCTGAATTACTGTTATATGTTGTTAACAAAAATTAATGTCCTATAGGTTTCTATGGGTCACTCTCGGACGCACTTTTGCCTGTAGCATTAATTTAGCTCAAGGTATACGAATGAAACTTTACAATTGCTTTATGTAGGTGATGACCCTTCATTCTAATATGGAAAAGGTATATGTTAAATTTTTCACCAGATTGGAATACCTACCTTTAACAAACAAATGAAATAATTGACAGTGTAGATCCCATCATAGGGTGCTTAGCTGAGTTGACAACAATTGACATAAGACATTAAAGTCTTGATCACACGGTTGAGGTCAGCTCTAGATGCAACCACACAGCTAACCTTACTTTATAGTAGTCAAGTTAGCTCGATCAGTAAGATGTTTTGCTTATAGTGCGGAAGGCTTTGAGTTAATGGAGCATTGGGGTGCTAAAATGGATGGTGCTTGCTAATTGATTCATAGAAACTCGTGTAAAGCTGTTCTTTTTTCACTTTACTCTGGTGCTGACTTACAGTATGATCAAGGTTTAAGTCTACATGTATCATTGGGTTTGGCAGATGAGACAACAAATTGATATCATATTTCAAGGTCAGGACCTATCCACCAGGAGGTATCTGTATTAAACTGCCACAAACATGTGAATCATGACTACCTGTTGTCTCACCAGGTCTCGTATTGGAATGTATACCCAGGTAAAGCAAGTGAAACAATGGGTTGGTTCATAAAACTATCTTTCACTATTAGACTATCATGGAGACAATTTCCTAGTTGATCTTCTGCTCCCGACAAGGTGCGTAAGCCAAACAACAAGTTTCCAGCCACAAGTGTCACAAATAATCTAATTACCAGTACAAAGATTACAACACTTGAAAATATTACTACTAACCCTAACACCACCGAACCTCACAAAATCCCATTCCACATAATCAAATCAAATCAAGAAGTCCAAACACATCATAGATCGGAGATAGCTATGATCAAGAAATTACTGCCAGGGGCAGTGCCTTTACATATTAGTGATTTGACGGGGATTTGGTAGGTCCAAGGGTTGAATCCGGAGTGGGGGAGGAAACACACATTCGTAACATGTAAATTTAGGAGGAGATGAATTGATGATTATTGTGAAATTGATAATTGACTATACTAATTGATTTTCCAAAGGCATTTGGTTTTTAAAACACAATCATAGTCAAAATATCTAAATTTTAAACATCAAAACTATTCTGTAAATTACAATTTGGGATACATTCTTGCAAAAGGGCTGCAAGTCATACCAACAAGAAGCACTTTTTGCAGAATGTGGCATCTATCATGTTTGTTTATATTTGTTTTGATGATACATACTCAGCCCACTTGCCTGAGGAAGATCACATCATGAACCCACTGGCATCCCTCTTAGATAATGTTATCTTGTAGAGCACAAGATTCCCAAGTGCATGAAGTTGGTCCTGAAGATAATTCAAAACTGAGCCCACACCCATATATTTAAATGTCAATATGAAAATTTAATAGAGTGCTGTAAATGTACAGGATATTAATCTAGTTCTCTTTATATATTCAAAAAGAGTCCAATTTTAAATTATAAAGCATTAGCAGATAGTTAGATAGATGAAAGGCTTAATTTCCTCTTGTAAAATTATGTCAGAAACTCAAACTAATTTGAGTGAGACTGAATTTTTATTTTTATCTTAGCTGACCACAGTGTAATGCAAATCATAATCAAATTTTTATTGATATTAAATTTCAGTTTTTCTATAATCAGGCAAAAAATTTACCAAATATTATTGTTGTATCTACTCATATCTATTTTATTTACGTATAAATTCTAAAATGATTCTTGTAGGCCATCAAAAAAAAAAAAAAAAAACCCTAGGTTGGTTCAAATTACAAAACAAAACACATTTCACATTTCTGCAGCCAATGATTTCAGTGCCAGATGTTAAAATTCTTTGTTTTTGTTTTGTTTTTAATCTAAAGGTAACATTAACTATGACTATTTTTATTATGAGATGACACCTTATGTTAAGAGATGTTAATTTTTATCATTCACTCTGGAGCCAAAATCTGAATTATAATTTTGGGATAACAATTATTCTCATCAGAACTATTGAAGGACAAATAAGATACTGCAAACTCAATTCATCTTTTAAGTCTATATTTTGGAGCAAAATACTGCATGCAGAATGCAACTTGCTCAAGACTGGACACGTAATTCAAGAACTGGACACTTGAGCTCACAAATACTGACCAGCAAAGCAAATAGCCAATCTGATCAAGCACTGCAGTGTTTATGATGGACACCAAATCCTATGCAATAATGGACTGGCATGGCCAATGATTGATGACTATATGCAATGCCATGCTGGAACTTGTTTTTCATTTCAAAAAGGAATAAAAGATTGTAATCTGAAGTGCATCGGCATATAGAATTCCAGCTAGTCGATTAAATGTATGCTTGTATTTGAGGCCACAAAAACATATTTCTGATGCAAGCTTGAAACTTGAGCTATGTACAATGACATACAATATGTTTGATTTGTCCAGAGTGACATTTTACGACAGAGTGGAGATTACAGATGCTGTTACTGACTTAAATTTCCAGGTTTGTTCCAACTGTAAACTCTTTTATCTAGGCCAGTGTAATGGTTTCAGTTTTGATAGAGTAGTAGGAAAAAGTAAATGACTGAATTGAATTCCTAAAGGTCACTTTGATAAAGTTAACCGAAGTAGAGTTTAAAACTGAAAATAGATGAATATCCCCTCAAGTGATTTTTGCAGTTATGTTGATAAACTTAGAATAAAAAACTTCCTTAAAGCACGCTGAAAGCATATTTTGACAATGGGGCAAACTTGTAAACGAGCTCATAAACATGCTCGTAACGAGCTTGTTACAAGCTGATTTTTTTTCATAAGGGTAACCTTATTTGTCCCTCAAGGCGGTGAGTTATTGTACCTCTAGTATTTATGGACGTGTGTGCAACATCTCAAAATTCTTAAAAACGGTAATCGTGGGGAAATGTCTCAGTCTTAGTTACAAAAGATGCTGCTGGAAAATACCATTCATATTCCAAAAAAAGGCAATTAATCATCATGTTTTGGTATTTTTGCAACACAATAAAGACAACGTTTATCCGATATCAATGCTCTCCCACAAAAATTATGCCCTCGCAGACACAACTTTGTTAATAAAAATTTAAAACAAAATTGAGAGAAAAAATACCATAACTTGTCATATATCAAACACGAAATTGCCACACACAAGTAAACCCACCTGGTAAACTACTTTGACACAGCTTACTACAACCCAGATCATCTCACTTTCCCAAATCCAAATTAGGTTTCTTGTGTCAGTTGTGTTCCTGATAATTAAGCTTTCATTACATATCATGTAGTCGATACATCTGCTTTTTCCACGGACCTTAGATCTATCGTCTGTAATATCAGTCGTCTCAAGATGAATAATGCAGCGTTTTCAATCTCTATGGTGGTATTCATTTACAGTCAACAAGACCATTGCTTGGTTTTTGTTTCGTTCTCAATTTACTGTTCTTTCCTTTTTGTAGATTTGTAATTGGCAATTGTTTCAGTGATGTATAGTGATACGAAATGGAGACAGCTAGCCAATGCATCCTGAAGTCAAATTTTAGATAAGTAATTAGGAGATGGCGTGGACTTTACATGTAGTCTGTCTGGCTTGTAGGATCTCCTTTATCTTCATTCACTGAAAATTGGCTATTGCAAAGCATGACAAGTCTTCATATAATTCATCATGGTAACGTCAGTATAGAAAGAGTCTCCTCACTATAAGTAGATCTAAGGCCAAACCCATGGTCTTGTGTTGTAAAAAGACACAACAACAACACACAAGCTTCATAAACTACCCTGAGCCCAAAGCCCCACAATATGGCCAAATGTTGTTAAAAGATGGGTACACAGGCTGTACTGTCAGATGCAGATATTTTTATTGCATTTGCATTGGTAACTAAAAATATGAATTTGAAATGACTCAACTTTAAGCAAGAAGCATTTTGAAAATTCATCCTTGGTCAATTATAGGCCTATAATATTTTTTCCTCCTGTCTAATATTAATATAACCATGCTAGCTGACTATGTTTTCATGTGTGATGCTGTAAGATTGTAAGGCCTGACGTCAGTAGACTTCCTGTTCTCAATGAGAAGTTCTATTTAGAAATACCCAACTAGATATGTGGTATGATTTGATCCTTGTACCTCAATTGTAAGTTTTATATACTTGTATTTAGACTTGAATAAGAATTGAATATAAACATTAACAAATATTTGACCTAGATGGTCTAATTTATCTATTTATCACAAAATTCAGTCGATGAGAAGTTCTCACTCTGGTGAGGAAGTCTAGTGACGCCTCGCCTAAGTAATGTACCTATATACAAGCTCAAGCACAAAAAATAGATCTTGCATAGTATAGAATAGATGACTACTTGGATGTAAAAAAAGTCTGCAGAAATTTAAGTCTGGTGGATTTATTTGATTTATAAAGTGATTTAATGTCCCTTGTTATCATGCAGATAGGATATCAGCTAACTTGAATCATTAATGTACTATAAATGATTTCAACATATGTTTGAAAGAAAAAGACCATGTAGTGGCATGCAATATTATATGTGGAATGAACTGATGTGAAAGCTGTTAATGTGATTGCTTGCATGCATATCATCTGATTTCATTTCATAACTACTCCCTACATATAACTTGCGTAATGTGAATTAATTTTGCTTGTTCAAAAGACAGTTATGGTCAACAAGGGGTCACATGCAAGGGAGGGGGGTTCAACTGAAAAAGGTTCATCTCCCTTGCATCAATTTCATCTTCCATGCCACCCGTAGGGTTCTGCTTGGCCTTGCAACCTAGAAATTGACTAACAAACTTGCAATTCTACATTTACTACACTTACCTTATAAAATTCAAAACAAAAAACAAATGCCAACCAAACACCACCTTTAACCACACAGTGCTTTAACCAGCCTCAAGGATGTACAAGAAATCATACATACTTGGGAAGGGCACAAAAGGACTCAAGTTAGAAATTCAATACCTTTAGATGGGCAAGCTGGGCCCCAGGCCAAGGTCTCGCTGTCATCAGTTGCTATTTTTGCCAACAACTGTGTGGTGATTTAAGTGTGTCGGAGTGAGAAAAGGTGAAAAATAACACATTCACTTTTACCTTTGGGCTACATCAATATTATATTTGAAAAAACTCTTTTAAAAATCCAAAATAAGCTATGTGATTCATCAAAATGGAAAAAATAATTTCTCAAAATTCCAATAAATTCAAATTCTTTTATAGAGTAAGACACACAACTGCCTCCAAAGTGCACAATAGAAACCGCTCTAATGATTGACAGTATTCGGGAGCCTAGTTGTGTTCAAGATGCCTATAGCTTGAGGGAAGGTATCATGAAGGATTGTTCTCTCTCTTAATAGCCATCTACCAGTCATTCGAGATGGAAGCGCGCCTTTAGGAACCTTATGCAAATTACATTGGATGTATAACAGAAACACCTATATCAGGTAAATGGAGCTCATGAATGCACCATGCCTTCTGAAAATTATCTTGATGCTTTGCAAAATGACTGCTGATGGAGATAGATACTTGGGGCCACAGGGCAAGTTGGTTTGAATGATGCAACCTGAGTTGCCAAACTTGACGGTGTTTTCTTCAGCAGAGATGATTCTTGTATAAAACGGAAAAGCTGTAGAGGCCTCCTGTGTAGTATGGATGATTAAACGTTTGGGCAATAGATGAAAAGGTTCAATGAGTTCTAAGACAACCTTGAATTTGATTAGCTTTCTTAACTAGATCAAGTATGAAAGCTGAGATAAAGTAACTTGCTTTCAAACTTCCCACTGAAGTTCTTGCAAACCAAATTACTCTGTGTTATCATATTCAAAGTGCATGGCATTATTCGGATATGATTGATCTACTTCAAAAGATAACTTCATTGATATAAACATTTATGCTGAAAATATAATTCATTCCAATTTTTAATTTTAAACTGATAGTAATAACTGAGCACCATCTTTTAAAAGTCATTCTACGCTCCCTCAGAAAAACACCTCAGCCCGAAACCAACAAGTCCGATTTTAAACAATCATCGAATTAAAAGATTGTGTAAAGTTATTATTGTAATTAATACAATGAATTTTATCTTTAAAAATCTTACAGATTCTGAAGTAAACTTGAAAAGAATTTAAACCTTGGAAGAGAGAACATGGAATCTGGTCTAGTTGATACATTATACATTGTTATATGCAAACAATTCTATTAACTCCTTGTCCACATCTGTCCTTATGCTTAAAAAATCTTTACTAACCAATTCTTCACTACATCTTGCATTTAATATTCCTGTCTTGTTTCCTTTTGATGCAAATAAGATGTAAAGATGCACATTTGTCACAAAAATCTTTGAAAGTTGATCATTTGAGTGATAAGTAAGAAAGTCAATTTACATGGAGAAAGGATTAACGTGCATTACCGCTGTGTGCCTCTTTTAACTGTATCATCTTTCTCATGCTGTTTATATATTGCCTGACACACTATATGGTCTGAAACACACTCCACACTGGATTCAGCTTGCTGCTTGATGTGTTTATAAACCCATTTGCAAACAAATAATGAGCTGGTGAGAAATACATTTTTATGCAAAAGTAGCGGTGGTGAAAGACAGATGTAACAAGAATTTGTTTTTCTTGAAACATGTGACAGTGGAAGCTGATTTAACAAAACCAAATGATAATTTAACAATTTTCTTATTCTAAAATCTTAAAATGCAACCATTATTTTTTTAAAATATAAGTGTTGTAGAGGATAATAAACACACAATTTTGATTTTCAAAACTTGCTGAAAGTATTTTGTCAAATTTAAAATGTAAATCAATGCAATCAATGATTTTTTTTTTTTAAATTTTCAATTAGAGCATAAGCATGGTCGATAATTCGATATATCGAGATATATCGATTTTTTAAAAACATCGATATTGCCGATATTGGATTTCAAGGTTTATCGATATATCGTACTTGACGATATTTTGAAAATAACATCGATAAATCGGGTGTACGATATTTCGACAGTTAATGATATATCGTACCCGTCGATGTTTTGAAAATAATATCGTATAATCGGGCGAATGATATCTACAAATCCAGCTATAACTATCGATAAATGTAAGTATTACTCACTCATTAGCTCAT
>JXSR01S074372.1:69413-93270 GCA_000969725.1 Ophiothrix spiculata | reverse complement strand
TCAATGATAGTAGCCCCTTACACCTGGGGCTGGTATACTTGTGTCAATGATAGTAGCCCCTTACACCTGGGGCTGGTATACTTGTGTCAATGATAATAGCCCCTTACACCTGGGGCGTTAATGTATCTGTAGTGGAAGCAACTGAATCTTCAAGGGTTTCTTAAGTAAATGTAAGTAGTAACCAGGGCGGAACTTTCTACTTCAAGTTGCTTTTAATACCTGCAAGATTTGCAATATGATACTGAATAGTGTTTTACTGAATAATCTTTATGGATGTTTTTCTGTTTGTTGGATTTATTGAGATTTTTGTTAGTTTAGTGGACATATTGCATAAATGTTTGCTTGCTTTTAAAACAAAGATATTGTTTGATATAAGATATCGAGGATTGGGCTTCACAAAGACCTGATGGTACTTTCCAGATGACATCTGGAAAGTACCATCAGGGCTTGTTGGATCCTCACAAATGAACAATCTAATTGGATGAAAGAACCATTTGATCTTGATGGGTCTTTCCAAATGGATCTAAATGGATCATTCATGCAGAAAGAACAACCAGGCCTTGATGAAAGGCTTACCTTGACGGTTCTTACCAAATGAATGATCATTCATGTAAAAAGAACAACAAGTTTTGATGGTTCCTTCAAAATGAATGATTAATTTGGATCATTTATGAAGAAAGAACAACCAGGTCATAATAGTTCTTTCAAAATAAATCATCTAATCGGATCATTCATGCAGAAAGAACTACCATGTCTTGATGGTTCTTTCTAAATGAATGATTTATTTGGATCATTTATGTAGAAAGAACAACCAGGTCTTGATGGTTTTTTCAAAATAAATGATGTAGAAAGATCAACCAGGGGCCGATTTCACTAACATTTAGCAATGGTCGCTAACCCCGTTTTGATCGCTAAACTCTAAAAATAATCGCTAAATTGTAATAAATACCCACTATTTAGCGATCACTTTTGGAATTAGCGATCAAAATTGGGTTAGCGACCATCACTTAATGTTAGTGAAATCGGTCCCTGGTCTTGATGGTTCTGTCAAAATAAACAGAAAGAACAACCAGATCTTGATGGTTCTTTCCAAATGAAATATATAATAATAGTCTCAGCTCTTCCTTTTGTTTGATGTTAGAAGACTTAAGACTTTGAAGACTTAAGTTTTATGTTTGTATAAAAACCAATTTACATCTGAACCTCGGATATTATTCAGTACTAATGATTAATGTTGAACCAGAAAATAGGCAATATCCAATTTATGCCATGATATTTCATAATCTTCAGGAAATATCTAGTATATAAGTATGGTGTGAAGTAAGAAGCAAAGAACGGTTTGTACAAATATGATGTATGAAATGGCTATATTGTTTGGCCAATATTTTGTTTATCCAAGACTGTCCATTTGGCTCCATTATGATAAGTGACACACCAAGCAATGGTAAGGTCAAGGGGAGATATTTGTTGATACTAGTTATTGGCTTCATTGTTTATAATATTTAGCTGGGTTCTTGTTTCTGATCATATAGACAAAGAGGAAAGACGTGGGAGTTGCTGTTGCAAAGTACCTTTTATTCGGACCAATGTCAAAATGATATGGCTTTTATACCATTAGATGAAACTCCTAATGAAACGCACAAAAATAGCACCAAGATGTGATTTTTGTTAACTTCATGTTATATTCAGGGGTGTGAGAGTTCCTCTTTTCAGCTGATATCCTCGTTTTTGAAAATTTTCTTGTGTTAAAATTTCAGCTTTTTTATTCATTTTCAGCCTGTTTTTGACCTTTTTCCTGACTTTACGACGCTTTTCCTATTAATTTTTCCTTGTTTTTGTCAACTGGCCTCTTACACCCCTGTATATTGATGGAATCATATTTTTGCTAGAAATCTGAAGAGAAAATTTTGATGAAGCTTCGTTTCACCTTCAACCAGTCAAGAAGAAGATTTGTACAGATACAAACCGATAAGTAACACTACTGTTTTGGGTGGGTTGTTTTGGAGAAACTTTGCAAAAGCCTTGCCATTTTATTTGATTTTAATCATCGGTGCCTATATTTTTCCTTTACAAGATTACTGGTTTCTTGAAAAGTTCAAATCTGCAGACACTATTATATTTCCATTTCCAATCTCATTTATGAATACAAGGCCATATTTGTTGTACAGCTTCATGCTAAGACCCACACAAAGGAGAGTATAAGGAGTCTGTTGCACAACCCAACACAATCAATCTATTTTGTGTTTTATGGGTTGTTATTGTTGGTGGTGTTGCTGTTGTTGTTGTTGTTTTTATTGTTTAGTTTCAGAAAAAAATCTGACTGTGGACAGGAATAATTTACAAAAATGAAAAAAAGAAGAGTTGCCATGTTGTACATTTAGCATTTGTCTTAAACACACATTAACACACACTACTATGTATTTTTTATATTGTTTTTCACTATATATGAAACCAACCTTTAAAGAATTTGTTGGTATGTACACATTTATTGTATCCCTTGTTTTGTAGGAAAATGAACAAGAGCAGTCTAGCATTAACAGTTTTGTGAATATTCAAAGTTTTGTACTCTTAAACAAAGAGTTCATTCAACTTCCAATATAATTGATGTGCTCTGAATTTCTAGAAATTTAGATCATTTGCTAAGTGCAGGATAAAAAGGCATGTTTAACAAGATAACCATCATATGTACTTAGTGATAATTAAGTAGAATTTCCTTGTGCTTGAATTTGCAAATC
Source organism: Ophiothrix spiculata (assembly GCA_000969725.1). Taxonomy (NCBI): domain Eukaryota; kingdom Metazoa; phylum Echinodermata; class Ophiuroidea; order Amphilepidida; family Ophiotrichidae; genus Ophiothrix; species Ophiothrix spiculata. The sequence goes on along the minus strand of JXSR01S074372.1, from coordinate 90,535 downwards.
TATAACTATCACAAAGTGGGAATTCCCCATTCAGAGATGAATTGGTTGATAGCCTATCATGTAAAACATACTTGAGCTTAGTAAGTAACAGGCACAGATTTGCCCTAAAATATTCAACACCAATTTCAATATCCCGTTTATATTAGAAATGGCATAAATATTAATAAGATTGTCAGAATTTGATTAATCAGTAAGCATATCGGTATTGAAACACAGAGCTAGCAATTCAAACAATGAATAACATACTATTATTATTATTGAGTTAGCCGAATTTCTGTATAAAAGAGGAACTAAAACAGAGTGAGTAATTTGGTAAAATGGTTATTGAAGCACACATCTAAATCATAGCCTCCAGGGTTCTCAGTAGGCAAGACTAATTGAATATGCCAGTACAAGAAAACCCCACCTCAAATAGCTCCATTCTGTTAAGTTCTGTAAAATATGAATGCATACAAATCTCTGAAAATGCTTTCAAATCACTAGAAAGCATTTCCATGTCTACATCCCAATCATAGTGTCACATTTGACCTTGTAGTTAACTTTTTTAGACATTGTTAGATAATTATTTTAGTATATAGCGCATTCGTATTTGGATACACCATTACCTAGCACAATTATTTGCTTTTCTGATGCAATCAATTCAGATTTTGATCTTCTGATGACAATTAAGGCAAAGTATCTGATATGATCAAGTAAATATACTGACTTGAAGATCTCTGGTTAAAACTATCATGGGCCTGAAGTGTAGTCACTGAAGGACCATGGTTTTAATCCAGAGATCTGAAAAATGTCGGTATATATTTGTTTTATATACTGTATTAATAAATTTTAGAAATTTTTATTTCCTCAAAGGCCTAATTTAATTAATCTTATTTAAAAAATCCACTAACAAAATGCTATGACCATGAATGCAAGCAATAGGTTAATGCGCGTATATTGGCTTGCGTGTCTAAGTTTGTTGTGCACGTAAGTTCGTGCGTGAAAGTGACGTGGCTATAAATTACGCAGAAAACCCGTAAATAGTCTTTCAAAACCCGTAAATAGTCTTTTCAAACCTGTAAATAGTCTTTTCAAAAGAACTATTTACGGGTTTTTCTCAAGTTGGTTGAAACTATTTGAAATAAGGTCATAGGGTTTCAACATGCTTAAATTTATTAATACAGTATATAATATAATATATTTATGAGGAGAAATATCGCAACTCCATATGATATTTTCTGAAAGCTTTGTATAACTGAATTTGTGAACTTGTATTCTAAAAAGCTCTTTTAAAAATTTTATAATTTTTAAAGGTCTTCTTTTTTAGAATACACAGTTTAAAAAAGGTTTCCCAAGTGCTACTGATGCAAGAGATTATGCTGGTAATATGACATATATTGCTTATTATTAGATTCAATCCCCCTTAGTCAACGCATGTGCTATTACTCACTTTCTTGCAGCCAAACATGAGAAAGAGGATTAGATTTTGCAAAGCAAGGAATTTTTGACAGCATTTTAATTGTGCTTATTTCCCCTAGACTTACCAGTGGTGAAAGTAACATGGTGGTGTACTAACATTATCCATAGATTATATCAGCAGACATATTAGTGAAATTCAAATGTCACAAAAAGCTTTTAGATTAGGAATTCACAAAATATAAACTCGCAAAGTCTCCTAATATTTTGTTTCACCTTGACCCAAAGTGAAATCTCCTTTATAAAGAAAATTGTGCCTTGGAATCGGAATGTTAAATTGACGATTGTGAACTTGGCTTTGTACATTGATATGAAACAATATAATAAAGTTAGATAACCTATTTAATTCAAATCATACCTGTATTTATTTAAATGCAACAAGATCCATGGTATTGTTTTTGAGGTCTGGAAGACTTTTATGTGATTTTTAAAAAATCTAAATGGAATGAAAGAAAAAAACAAACCATTTTTTGCTTTTGCTTTGATACATTAATAGGCTAACATGAATTGCAAAAAAATAAATAATCAACCATACAATTTTACAGTTTTCAAAATACAGTAGAAACTCGTTAACATGAAATCGTCGGGCCAAGAGTGTGCTTTCGTGTTAAGCAAATTACGAGTAAACCATAACAGATCGCCGTCAATAAAAATCAAATGCATTGTACACTCTGGTACTGATACTGCACTGACTTATAACATGTGGCATCTGTAAGCTTACTTAAAAGCCTAAACATCAAATAATTCTCACGGACAGACATGAATCAATGAAGTATTGTGTTAAAAGTCTAATTGCTAACTTAAAACCAGTGCCGGATTTACCTTTCCAAGTGCCCTGGGCCAGGCCTAAACTGAGGGCCCCATACACACAGTGGCTGTGATTGCTAACGTCAAAAATATGTTAGATATTTATTTGACACCCCCCCCCCCCCCCCCCCCCCCCCCCCCGGGGGGGGGGGGGGGGGGGGGGGGTGGTAAAAAATCCCCCCAATATTCCTTTATTCTTCCTTTTTTCCTCTTTTCTTTTTTTTTTTTTTTTGTTCTTTTTTTTTTTTGCTCTCATGCTCAAGGGCCCCCCTCGGGCCCAACGGGCCCAATTCTAAATCCGGTACTGCTTAAAACATCAAATTTTCGCGCATTTACTTCAAAATTACTAACTTAAATCAAGCCGTGCATCGCCAGCAAACATCGAAATCAGCCGTTATTGGTCTAGCCACTGGACTTGCCGATTTTCAAGTAGGGGTGTTTTCGCGAGGTTTTTCAACATCCAATGTTTTTAAAACTTGAATGTATAAAGATAACGGCGATTGTACTTGCAGAGTTCTCGTGTTATCTTACGAGAACGCAATGTAAATTGTACAGTAGGAATGGTCAATTGCTTTAGATTTAAGTGGATTTCGTACTATTTCTTTCATGTTAAACATGAAAAATACATGATAAAACAATCTATAGGGAAAAGTCAGGGTTTTAAGTTCCTTTCGAGTTACGTGGTTTTACGGGTTATGCGTTTTCGTGTTACCGAGTTTCCACTGTATGTGGATATGAAACGCATCATAAAAGCATATAAATATGCAGGGTGGAAACTTGTGGATGCAAAATGGGAGAAAATAATATAAAAACTTCTATTCTGTCGGACACAGTTGTTGAATTTGGCGTACTCAGTCCTTGTTACTGGAGTGAAACTTACTGTGCGATGTCTATGGAGTGATCCAATATTTCCACAATATTTTCTGTTTCCGCTCTGATTCATTAATATTTATTTACAACAAAGATGAAAGACACATTTTTGAACAATATATCAAAGAAAGGGGTTGATACAAAAATTAATTTAGCTGAAAATGTAAATTTTGTGGACTTTTTCATTGACCTCCAATGCAATGTTTCACGACATGGAACAGCCTCAATTGACCAATCAGAGAACAGCATTCTAGTCTGTGACATCAGTGCGTCCGACAGAATAAAATGACACGAGCTACCCGATGACAGGAAGGCAGTGTAAATGTTAGTTTTCCTGTCTCAAAATTGAAGTAGTATGTGTTTTTTCTATTCATAGATTGCAATTGTAACTTTATCTATGTTGAAGATATATTAACAAAATCCACTCGAAATGAAAAATTATATTATCTTTGCATAAGAATTCTACTTTCTCATGTAAAATGATACTGATGAATTGAAAAAAAAATTACTTTGAGTTTCTGATTTGAAACTGTATTTTGTAATGTGGATACTGTTTCAGAAACTATATGGAATTTAGCTTTTGCTACTCAAAATGGTGGGAAACTTTAGATACAAGAATATACTAGTGTAATTGTCATGATAATATTTTGTTCCTGTAGTTGAAAAATTGATTCTTCTTTTTCTTCATGTTTTTTAAATCTCAAGTGAACAACATCTGAAGAAAACACAAGAATGTGTATTTTACATTGACTGAACCATATAAATCAGCTCTTTCCAAACATTGAGAGAATTTGAGAAAAGTTGTAATCTTAACCAAGACATATCCATATACTTTAAAGTCCTGGGGTACTACATTTAGTTTAAATGAGTCTTCATGTTTGGCAGAAAAGGATACCCATCTTTATGGCTGCTCATTCAAAAAGTAACACATTTAAAAAGAAGAATTAATGCTGTCCCTCAAAATTTGTGTACTTTCAACCACATTTTGGTATCATTTTAGAAAATCTGACCCATATCTGAGGATTTTTTGTCTGTATAGCAGACCTGTGTTGAAAATCTTGCCCATTGTAGTGACACAAACCTGTATGCCATAAGTATATGAGTGCCCTTAGTGAAAAGGGATGCATCTTATTTCAAGTAGTCTTGAATCCCAGATGACAAATATAAGTACATTCATTCTATCATTTTGCTTTATTTTATTTTTTTGCAAATAGAGAGAAACCGAAAAAAAACTCTGAGTAATATAAGACTTTATACTATGCTGCAAGCTTTAAAAGCATCTTATTTCTAGTAATCTTGAGTCACAATGGATCCTGTAAGAACATATAAAATCAGTCAGCTTTTTACTACCTTGAAGTCTCACCAAACAACTGCAGTGCCAGGTACCATCTCATAACTTTTTCAACATTTTCAGCTTTGACAGAATGGTTTAGGGGATTGTAACATATACCAGTCAAGGATTCTCACAAGCTTAAAACACTCAATAGATAGATGTGACCTTGAGAATGAAAAGTGAATCATAAATTGCCCCTTTAATGGCAAGACCCCCATGTTTAACTCTTTCACTCCGGAATAAAATTGTCACCATCTGTGATATTTCACCGGAAAGCCGCTCTGAGCGGCTCACAGAGACATAACTTTATGATATCATACGATAATAGTAGTGCGCCAGGGTTGCTCTTCTTGCAAATAAAAATGATAGCACTAGATAGCTCTTAATTTAACTGCTTGCTGGCGAAAGTTCGACCAATTTGGGCTTGTAGTTTGTTTTTTAGAGATATTTGAATAAAAAATGTAAAAGTAGAAATTTCGGCAAATCGTGCACGCTTTTGCGAGCCGCTGTGATCGACTTGCCGGAGTGAAAGAGTTAATACTTGTGTAAAAACAAAATTGGGCAGTTTCTTTGAAACAATCATTGATCATTCCCTCCATGAAATAAGGACAGACTGTATGCTTACTTGATTATTGTGCATATATGCGAAAAGCATGTATTAAGACCACACTTTAATATGCAGTTTAATGCATCAGTGATGTTTTGGCTGAGTTAATCAGTGCCTAATGTTTGAAATTATCATCTACCATGAGTAGTAAATCATTGAAGCTTACATAATATAGCTTTTAGAGTGATTATATTTGGCATACAAATTAAAATTGGTTCGTAAGAATTAAGGTTGAGTAGATTCTGAATTTATAAAAGGTTCTAAAACCAGGCCACAACTAAAATACTGATTAAAATTGGTATAAGCAGGAAAAAAGTCAAACGTTGTAATCACACTGGGTGCATTAACACAATTTGATCAGCTGATTAAGATTGCCAAAAAGAAAATCTGCAGAAAAAAAGATATCTGATTAACTGCAGCTCAAACCATCAATTCTTTAGATCATTGTAAGGACCAACTGTTACCTACATGCACAAAGTCCTACTATATTCCAGATGGTAGGGGTATGCACCAAATAGTTGAATAAGGTACTACATATCATGTATGCAAGTGCAAGAGGTCTGAGACTCTAATCTAGTGGAATCTGCTAATTTTATAACCTCTTAACATTTGAGGAGAGGAACAATAAAATATTTTGTTTTTCTCTTTCTTTTTTAATCACCTGTACTTGAAGCTGGTGGGGAGAAATCATGAAAAACAAGGAGGCAAAAATACCATTTCACTCAAAAAACCTATTGGCGTTAATGCACATTTACTGCTCATTTATTCCTCTATTAATCATTGCATTTTTAATTTGAGTCACAAAGACTATTTTTTTAATTCATAAAGACACGGCTTGTAAGTTTATATTCATGTACATAAATTGTTTCATCTAAAGGACACCTCATAATTTTATTTCAATTTTAAAAACAGGTTATATTTCTTTGTTACATAAAACCCATTTCTCAGCTGGCAATTTTAAAGAAACAAAAACATTTTTTTTTTAAATGTTAAATTTCCTTTATCATCTTTACTCAGATTAAGTTCGGGTCAAGGTGATGTCCATATGTCCTCTTATATATGCAAGCTCAGTTACCAAGAAAATGTGGTAATGACTTAGAAAATATGCACTGACCACGAGGGATTGGATTTAATTAGACAGAGTATAATTTGCTGTGTCATGGATAGGACACTTGAATTTTGATTGAACAAGACGTGTGATCTCTGGCCAAAATTTTCAAGCCCAATCAATATGTCATGAAATTTAGCCATTAGCATCTTCAGAAAGAACTTAAATTCTGTTAAAAAATTTTGTTGAAAATTTAACGCTAGATTTAAAGAGCTCATCTACCTTCAAATACAACTGTTTTCAACTACTAATACTGATACATTTTTGATATACCAAATCCAAATATGGTCATGGAATCTTGGGAATCAGAATTTTCAAGTTGGTCCACTTCTTTTGCCTTGGTTACAAATCTCATAGTAAACACTGATTTCCACTGTTGTCTAAGGGTTATACAAACTATGTGAAGATATATATAAGTACAGTAAAACCTCTTTTATCCGAACCTCATTTATACGGATTACTCTGTTATCCGGCTGAATAATTCCAAAAGGAAAACATGTTTTGTCACTGCCTATTATCATGATTTAATGCATTTGAAGGACATTTTTTGTAATTTTTACCATCAAAAAGCACTTACAAAGTTTATTCACACATTATACCACTTCTCATTGACTATTTTATGTTACACCAATTTAAAGACTTATATGTTAATAGGCAGGTTTACACACAATTCTCTTATCCGAATTTTTCACTTATCTGGCCATTGTTTGGTCCCATCATGTCCGGATAATAGAGGTTGCACTGTACTTATAAATGCGATACAATTTCATACAAATTTACACATAAATAGCATACAAATAAAAAAGAGTTTGTGGATAAGTCTCTGCAATCAATGAACAATTAATTCAGAATGTTGCTGGAAGGATTTTCCTGAATGTTGTAAGTTCTGTTTGTGCTAGTCATTAATATAGAATTACTCACCATAATTATTGAAAATGGCTACATAGTTAATGTTGATGCATTTTAATCTTTCAACATTGGCATTTATCATGGCATAATTCATGTGGAAACAAATAAAACAAATAATATGATATGTAAAATGTCATTTCAAATGTTAGGGTTGTAACATCAAGCAAAAATGCACTTTTAAATAATGTGTTTTTGTCAGATAAATTAACTTTCAGGAGCATCAACTTGTTAATTTTAGATGAGATTATATTCATTTGATTGATGGCAGTGATGAAAATAATTTTGAGATCCACAAAGCATAGGCATGGAAAGCTTTCAGAAGCTTGGATAATATCTGGAAGAGCAATCTGCCAAGAGAATTGAAGTTAGAACTATTCACTACCACTGTTGAATCAGTCTTTATATGGAGCAGAAGCATGGACAACAACAGCTAAACAAAAGAAAGCAATAGATAGATGCTGTACCCATTTATGAAGGAAATGTAGTTGCATTAGAAATGTGCATAAGTATTCTGACATATCATGTGTTGAAAAATTATAACTCTACTTCAGTTAACCCCAAAACAAATCATTGTGTATGAACAGTGAGAGAAATGCATATTTCATAAATAATTACTTAACATGCATAGACAGCAAAACATAAGTTATTTTCAAGCAATTATAATTATATAACATCTCATTCAAGGTCAATTGTTTATATGAAGAGCTTGTTTCCAAAACCTCTTACATCCATATTTGTTAAACTGAGAAAACAAGGAAATTTTATTATGACATTTGTATTTTGTTATTTTGAATCAAGTTTGCATGCAAATTAAGTATAATGATGTACTTGTTTACAATATTATGTTTACGGAAATCAGACTAATCACAATTTTTTTTAAAACTAATAACAATATTTCAAAAAAATGGATGTAAGAGGTTTTGTCACCAAACTCCATAATTTACCAATGGACAACAAACAAAATAAATCAATAGATCATATTTTCAGTGTAGAATGATGTGATTTATTAACTAAAACATATCACATCTATGTGGTAACACATTTAAAGCCCAAAACCCACCCTTTCCATCGCCTACCCACTCCATCCCCACCATTCAAAGGTATGCTCAGCTAAAACCGTCCCGAAAGTGCACAAAAATGCAACTGAGTGGTTCACGCAAATTGCGGCATGTTCACATGCTTATGATAGGTTGTAAATAACTTGGCAAAGGGTTTTATGTCATATCCCTACCCCTCACCCTCCTCCGCCACCCTCCACCCCATTACATATGCTTTCCTTTCCTTACTTGATTATAAAACAATGTAATTTAACGGTTTCAGCATAATTTGTAAGTTTTCCTTTCGTGCATTTGGCTTATGAATATTGCTGATATACGAACCCTCCCATCCCCCATCCCGTTTTCACCCCACCCTCAAAAACAACAAAAACAAGATACACATACAGTTAAAATGATATGGAATAAAAAATAACATTATCAATTAAAATGATGAGTTAAATCCACTCTAAATTGGTGTTGATTGTAGACTGCCAAGAAGTTTTAACAAAGTCTTCAAAGAAACACAGCATTGGCATTTAAAAGGCCATACTAAAAGGATTTATTCATAAAAGTCATCTTTTAGTAATGAAAATGATTTCAATTTACAAAAAGGTAATTTTTCTTCAAGTCAAAGCGTACGTCTTTGCTATCCCCACGATGACGAAATGAGGTGTGCCAAGATCAGGGGGTACTAATCGACCAGTGTATATATAGGATACGTTCTAAAAGCACAATGCATGCTGTCAAGTATGTAGTTTATGCAGTACTTATCTAATTCAAATGTTGTGGGAAATGATAATTGTGGTTCCCTCAAACGATTCATTAGTTATAGTCCAATAACAACAACAGGCATGGACATAAGAGGTTTTGTCACAAAACTATTTTGGATGTAAGAGGTTTTGGAAACAAAGTAAATTATTGATTGACATTTTCAACAGATTATAGGCGGTTTTGCAACAAATCGTTAACATTGCTTGGAAGGAACGGTCAAAAACTATATGTTTCAGGTTCAAACTCAAATTCCATAAAAATGGACGTAAGAGGTTTTGGAATCGAGTTCTTCATATATACCTTATCAAGACCTTGACATCTCACGTGCATTGTGCAGTATTGCCTGTTTTATTAGAAAAAACATACAAATTAATCATTCAAATTTGCAATTAATTTAAGCAGAAACACAAAAAATCAGTAGCAGGATAGATTTTGATTTGTAAGAAAAGGAAAAATCTACACAAAAGTCAACAATGATGGAAAATAAGAGAAGAGGAATAAATGACAAAGACACAAATAAGAATTATTTGTATAGCATTAACCATAATTGTAATATTCTTTGGAATCATGTTTGGTTTCTTGGAGAAATCTTTAAAGTTTGATATATCAAGTTACACCATTATGTACACTGTTGCTATTCCTCTGAAGACTTTAAGTATTTGCAACAATGTTGTATGTATGAGATAAAATCCAATGCCGTAGGCGATTTAATAAAGAACATAAGTATAATACACTTGATCATTTTTGTTAGAATATCTTTTCCTATCTGCCATTTCATGCTTAATAATTCCCATCTCCCATCAGAGTATCAAAAATAGAACTGCCTTAAATTGTGATCAATTCTTAATGAAGCCCCAGACATGTGTGAGATATTTCCCTGAAGGGACATCGAAAAAAAGGGAGAGTTCTTTTTTGAAATACATTTTCAGATGATCAACAAAGTTGTGAAGACTGTATCAAATTTGACAGAAAGCTCAAACTCTGTCAGTAATGTTGATATATGTCAAAATTACGGCTGTGTATTTTTTTCTGGATCTTACCAAAAAAATTTTCTTATGTAAGGCTTTCAGTTTTTAACAAAGCTTACCACAACATGTTTGTTGATCATTTCTTTGTAAGAAGTAATTTATGTTTTAAGTTTCTCCAACTGCAGTTTATATATTTAATTATCTTCAAATTGTGATATTGTTATATCTGTGACTGAATATTATGCTAATGAGATGCCATTTAAAATACAAGACAATACACAATACGTTCATTTTTTGCGGGATTTTAGTCTTCAGAAAAAATGTGACAGAATGGACAGGAAAAAGTTTGTGCCATTTTATAGACCTACTGTAAGAATCAAACAGAGCATTTAGCATTAAGATTGTTGTCAATGTTCAAAGTGGTTGTATTCATCAAAAAAGAGTTCATTTAACTTTAGATAAATTAACTTAATATTGTGTTCTGAATTTCATTTGATGGATTTTAGAAATTTAGATCATTTGCTAAGTGCAGGATGTAAAAGAATGTTAACAAGAAAACACATCTTATTGTAATGATACTTAAGTAACATTTCCATGTGCTTGAATTTGCAAATCTGTTGCTCTAATGCAAAATGCTAATCCATCATTCACAGATGGATTGGTTGATAGTTTAAGTCGATGTGTAAAATGTGAATGTAAAACATACTTGAGCTTAGTAAGTAAATTTTGCCTTCAAGTATTCAACATCAATTTCAATTACCCATTTATTGTGCATATACAGGGACAGGATTGTCAAAATTTGATAAGTCAGTAAGCATATGTATTGAAAACAGCATGCAATTCAAACAATCAGAATACAGTTAAAAACACTGTGTGATTATGAATTCTTATTTCTTCAGTGAGATTAGTTGCTGTTGAAAAAAGAATAAAAACAAATTCACTAATTCATGACAATACTTAATGAAGCGCTGCTGTAAATCATAAGCCTTAATGTTGGATAAAAATTTGAGTCTCTATGGTTTTGATTTTATGTGTGTTTTTGAAGTTGATACACTTGAATGTGTATGAAAAGAATATTATATCAATGCACAATCAATTATTACAGTTTTTCAAAATGCTTACATTATTAAATAGTATTACAAAAGATATCCAAAATGTTAGCATTTCTAAAAACCACTTTAGCAAAAGATCGAAAAGTATGTTTTGATACTATGAGTCAGAAAAGAAGTTATGTTTTGTTTGAATAAACATTGCTGTAACATCATCAATTGCAAATAAATCAAAATAATTTCAAATTCTGATTTGGATCTTCTAATAAAGCCAATAATCTGTAGAGTTTCATTCTAGAGGGCATTTTTTTTTGTTGTCGCCAACAATAAATACACTTCAAATAATGCAAAAAAAACCACCCAAAATATTTTTTTAAAAAGATTGGGGACAGTGTTATCCAGTGTCTCTTTAACATTATTCATAGCATTTTCAAGCATTGCTTTGTCACAGAAATCCTACACATCTTTAACTCACAAACATTCCTTATTTTACAGTATCTCCTTGACCCGAAATAAAATTGCCTTTATAAATAAAGAAAATTGTGTTCTTGAAATGTTAGATTAAAAATCTGCAAAATTAAGAAATTGAAACAATAATGAATTAAAATAACATGGTGTTTAAATAAAATCATACTTGTATCCCTTAAAAAAGAAGCAGTAGTCCATGAAGTCATCAATATGGAAGAGTTTGATGATTTTGTTTTTTTGAAATAAACTAAAGGAATAAACATAGCAAGTAAAAGAAAAATGGCCTTTGCTTTGATACATTAATATTCTCCCATGATTTGCAAAAAAAGCAAATGGAAAATACCTAGATATGAAATCCATCACAAAAACATATCCATATGCAGGATGGAAACTTGTGGATGCAAAATGGGAGAAAGTAATATAAAAAATGCTATAAAATGATACGAGCTGCCCGATGACATGTTTCCTGTCTCAATATTGAAATAGTATGTGGTATTTCCATTCACGGATTGTTATTTGTAACTTTATCTATTTTCAAGACATATTAACAAAATCAACTCAAAATGTAAAATTGTGTTATCTTTACATAAGCATTTTACTTGCTCGTGTAAGATGATATTGATGGATTGAAAAAAGAGAATGTACATTTACTTTGAGTTTGCGATTTGAAACTGTATTTGGTTATGTGGATACTGTTTCAAAAATTATTATGAAATTGAGCATTTGCTTTTCAAAATGGTGAGAAACTCTAGATACAAGGATATAAGTTGAAATGTCATGATAATATTTAGTGTCTGTGCTTGCAAAATTGATTCATCTTTTTCTTATTGATTTTTAAATCTCAAGCAAACATCATCTGAGGACAACACAAAAACAAGTATTTTGCATTGACTGAATCATATATATCAGCTCTTTCCAAACATTGAGAGAATTTGAGAAAAGTTGAAATCTTACATATGTAAAACCAAGACATATCCTTATTCTTTAAAGTCCTGGGGTTCTACATTTAGTTTAAATGAGTCTCCATGTTTGGCAGAAAAGGATACCGATCTTTATGGCTGCTCATTCAAAAGTGGTTTAAAAAAGAAAAAGAACAATTAATGCTGTCCCTCAAAATGTTTGTAATTTGAACCACTTTTTGGTATCATTTGTGAAAACCTGGCCCATATGTGATGATTTTTTGTCTGTATAGCAGACCTGTGTTGAAAATCTTGCCCATTGACACAAACCAGTAACCATAAATATATGAGTGCCCTTAGTTAAAAGTGATGCATCTTATATCAAGTACTCTTGAATCCCAGTTGACAAATATAAGTACATTCATTCTTCCATTTTGCTCTTTTTGCAAATAGAGAGAAACATAAAAAGATCTCCCAAACCTCTGAGTAATATAAGACTTTATGATAAGCTGCAATCTTTAAAAGCATCTTATTTCTAGTAATCTTGAGTCGCAATGGATCCTGTAAGAACATATAAAATCAGTCAGCTTTTTACTACCTTAAGTCCCACCAAACAACTGCAGTGCCAGGTACCATCTTATATTTTCTTTGTATCAGTTTTTTTATGGTTTTAGTGCATGCGTTCAAATTTAGTTTATATTTTATATGATTTTCAAAATGCATGCGCGTTTGACATAAGACATAAGAATTTTTTTCTTCAACATATGCAAAATTACAGTAACAACATATCAAAAATAGTACAATCAATTGTATCAAACATTGTGGAGGAGGACTGGGAAATAAGCATTAAGCCTGTCGGGTCCCATACTCCAAATATCTAGATAGCTATACACAATTAATTTACAAGGAATCATAAATTTAGCATACTGTCCTTTTATTCCACAATGCGATGGCCACAGAGTCGAAAGAAAGGACAGGATGTTTCATTATGATTATTTCATTTTGATTATTTACAAATTTCATGTTAAATATTGAAAATATGATCTATGCCATCCTCGCAATCCACAATGCGATGGCCACAGAGTAGAGAGAAAGGATGGGAAGTTACAATTTAAGGTACTTCATTAATCATCAATTGTACTTAACTAAAGAAAATGAAAAAAAGGTGAAAATATAAATTTACATATTTTATGAATCTTTTTCCATCTTTGGGTAATCTGATATAAGAGATTTTTTATAAGAATGTTTAAAAGACTTAATATTATCACTACTTTTAATTTTCTTTGGTATGTTATTCCACAGAGGAGGTTTTCACAATATCCAACGATGCAATGCAACATTGTACAATGTACATGCAAATCCAATTCAACTCCTATACTTTTGTACAGGTTTCTGACGTTTTTGAAGTGTCAGCAATGTGGGTAAACACTGGGCTGTTTTGAAAAGACACACGTCGCTAGAAAGATATGAATGAGTACTATTCAATAGAATTCTCAAATTCCTAACAGCCCCTTGTCCAGAAAACCATTATTGCCTATTATATCTAAATGTATCAGAATAATGCATTGTGGGATATTCTAAAAACCTCCTCTGGTTATTCCAGATCTTAACTCCTTGGTATGAAATTGATTTGTTACTAAATTCAAGTTTGCCCTTCAATACCAGTCAAGGATTCCCACAAGCTTTAAAAACTCAATAGATAGATGTGACATTGAGAATGAAAAGTGAATCATAAATTGCCTCTTTAATGGCAAGAATCAATATTTATTACTTGTGTAGAAACAAGTAAAATTGGGCAGTTTGTTTGAATCAATCATTGATCATTCCCTCCATGAAATTAGGACAGACTGTATAAGCTTACTTGATTATTGTGCATATGCGAAAAGCTTGTATTAAGACCACACTTTAATATACAGTTTAATGCATCAGTGATGTTTTAGCTCAGTTAATCAGTGCCTAATGTTTGAAATTATCATCTACCTTGAGTAGTCAATAATTGAAGCTTACATAATATAGCTTTTAGAGTGATTTTATTTGGCATACAAATTAAGCTTGGTAGGTAAGAATTAAGGTTGAGTAGATTCTGAATTTATAAAAGGTTCTAAAACCAGGCCACAACTAAAATACTGATTAAAATTGGTATAAGCAGGAAAAAAGTCAAACGTTGTAATCACACTGGGTGCATTAACACAATTTGATCATCTTATTAAGATTACCAAAAGATAAAAAATGCAGAAAAAAGATATCTGATTAACTGCAGCTTAAACCATCAATTCTTTAGAACATTGTTATAAGGACCAACTGTTACCTAAATGCACAATCAAAGTCCTACTATATTCCAGATGATAGGAGTATGCACCAAATAGTTGGTTAAGGTACTGCTAATCGTGTATGCAAGTGCAAGAGGTCGGAGGCTCAAATCTAGTGGAATCTACTAATTTTATAACCTCTTAACATTTGAGGAGAGGAACAATAAAATATTTTGTTTCTCGCTTTCTTTTTTAATCACCTGTACTTGAAGCTGGTGGGGGAGAGAAATCATGAAAAACAAGGAGGCAAAAATACCATTTCACTCAAAAAATATTGGCATTAATGCGCATTAACTGCATGTGATTCCTTTATTAATCATTCCATTTTCAATTTGACAAAGACTTTTTTAAACTCATAAATACATGACTTGTAAGTTTATATTCATGTACATAAATTGTTTCATCTAAGGGAGACTGTATAATTTTATTTAAAAAACAGGTTACAAAAAACCCATTTCTCAGCTGGTTAGTTTAAAGAAACAAAATTTCCTTGTAGCATCTGTACTCAGATTAAGTTCGGGTCAAGGTGATGTCCAATCCTCTTATGTGCATGCTTAGTTACCAAGAAAATGTGGTAATGACTTAGAAAATATGCACTGACTAGGAGGGATTGGATTTAATAAGACAGAGTGTAATATGCTGTGTTATGGACAGGGCACTTGAATTTTGGTGGAACAAGACGTGTGATCTCTGCATCTCAGAAAGATATTTAAAGTCTGTTAAAGTTTTTTGTTGAAGCTTTAACTCTAGATTTAAAGAGCTAATAATCTACCTTCAAATTCAACTACTGATTTTAACACATTTGTGAAATACCGTATCCAATTCAACTGTTTGACTGCTGACAAATCCTTTAAATTAATATATATTTTCACTCCAAAAAGTTTACAAATCATCATATGACTGAATCATTTTCAAAGTATTTTTAATCAATGGCAAAATGAGCTGGGGAAATCATTACGAAAAGATGTAAACAATCTCTGTTAGTTACTAACATGCATCATATTTTAATTTAATAGAATGTGAAATGATTGACTTGATTTTTAGAAATTGAATACCTCTTGGAAATGTGTTTTCTCCAATTGCATTTTAATTCCAAATCAAATCTAATATTACTGTAAGGGAAATGCCTGTTGCCTAAACAGTTTTTATGGCACATGACAGCAAAATATTTAATATTTTCAAGCAATTATATAACATCTTATTCAAGGTCAATTGCTTTTAATACCTTAAAAACCTTGACATTTTAATGCAAATTCTTAAAAAAAATCTTGATGTATTAAGCAGTATTTCCTGTTAAATTAGAATAACCAGACAAATTAGTGATTCAAATTTGCAATTAATTTAAGCAGAAACACAAAAAATCAGTAGCATGGTAAATTATAATTTGTGTGGATAGTAAACGCTTTATTTTTTTAATGTTTACAATTTGAAAGGAAAATTCTACACAAAATTTAAAAATGATTGAAAATAAGAGAAGAGGAATAAATGGCAAAGACACAAATTAGAATTATTTGTATAGCATTAACCAGCTTCCAATGTCTCATAATTGTAATATGCGTTGGTTTAGAATGTTTCTTGGAAAAATCTTGATGCTTTGCTCTTTACGGATTAAATCAACTTACATCCATGAAAATAGGTTTTCTATTAAATACACTTCTTTGATATTCCTCTGAATACTTCAGAGTATTTACAACAACTTAATGTTGAATGTATCAGATTAAATCAAATGCCGTAGGCGAATTAATAAAGAAGTTACTTCCAGAGAAAGCTTATACGTATAAATCTTAATGGAATGCACGCATTGTCAACTTCATTCAAACTAATCTGACATAAGTATAATGCACTTGATCATTTTTGTCAGAATACCGTTTCCTATCTGCCATTTCATGCTTAATAATTCCCATCTCCCATCAGAGTATCAAAAATAGAACTGCCTTAAATTTTGATCAATTCTTAATGAAGCCCCAGACATGTGTGAGATATTTCCCTGAAGGGACAGCGAGGAGAGAGAGAGTTCTATTTTGAATTACAGTTTAAGATGATCAACAAGTTGCGAAGACTGTATCAAATTTGACATAAAGCTCAAACTCTGTCAGTAATGTTGATACATGTCAAAATTGCGGCTGTATATTTTTTCTCATGAAGCTTACCAAAAATTGTATCACATCTTATGTAAGGCTTTCAGTTTTTAGCAAAGTTTAACACAGCATGTTTGTGTTTTAAGTTTCTCCAACTGCAGTTCATATATATCTTCATATTGTGATGTTGTTATATCTGTGACTGAATATTATTGCTTATGGGATGCCATTTAAATACAAGGCAACACACAATATGCTAATTTTTTGTGGGATTTTAGTCTTCAGAAAAAATGTGACAGAATGGACAGGAAAAAAGATTCTGCGTGTGACCGTCCATCCCAAACCAGCTGTAAATGCCACCACTTGCCATTTTCACTTTTTTAATTATTTGCAAAGACCATACTTTAAGGATTAAAATGACACCTTAATGAACTTCACATGATTTCCAGAAGTTAAGTTATGATTAAGTCAATTTCGGCAAATTACAACCTTGACATGTATTTCTCCTGTAGCACAAAATGAAGTTTCTGGCATTTACGGCTGTACAGCCACATTATAGACCAACTGTAAGAATTAAACAGAGCATTTAGCATTAAGAGTGTTGGTACTGTTCAGATTCGTCAAAAAGAGTTCATTCAACTTTAGATAAATTGACTTAATATTGTGCTCTGAATTTCATTTGATGGATTTTAGAAATTTAGATCATTTGCTAAGTGCAGGATGTAAAAGAATGTTAACAAGATAACACATCTTATTTTAGTGATAATTAGGTAAAATTTCCATGTGCTTGAATTTGCAAATCTGTTGCTCTAATGCAAAATGCTAATTCATCATTCAGAGATGAATTGGATGATAGTTTAAATCAATGTGAATAACATACTTGAGCTCAGTAAGTAAATTTTGCCTTCAAATATTCAACATCAATTTCGATTACCCATTTATTGTGCATTTACAGGGACAACACCAAGAAATCAACAAGATAGTCAAAAATTGATAAGTCAGTAAGCATATGTATTGAAAACAGAGCATGCAATGCAAACAATCAAAATGCAGTTAAAACAATGTGTGATTATGAAATCTTATTTCTTCAGCGAGACGAATTGCTGTTGAAAAAAGAATAAAAACAAAATTGCATAATTCATGACAATACTTAATGAAGCGCTACTGTAAATCATAGCCTGCAGTTTTCCAGTAGGTAAATTTGCATTTTCTTTTACAGGATGAGGTGGAATAAGCCTTAATGTAGGATATAAATTGGCATAGGAGTCTCCATGGTTTTGATTTTATGTGTTAATGTTGTTTAAGTTTATTCACTTGAGTGTGTGTGTTTTGCCTTCAAATATTCAACATCAATTTCGATTACCCATTTATTGTGCATATACAGGGACAACACCAAGAAATCAACAAGATAGTCAAAAATTGATAAGTCAGTAAGCATATGTATTGAAAACAGAGCATGCAATGCAAACAATCAAAATGCAGTTAAAACAATGTGTGATTATGAAATCTTATTTCTTCAGCGAGACGAATTGCTGTTGAAAAAAGAATAAAAACAAAATTGCATAATTCATGACAATACTTAATGAAGCGCTACTGTAAATCATAGCCTGCAGTTTTCCAGTAGGTAAATTTGCATTTTCTTTTACAGGATGAGGTGGAATAAGCCTTAATGTAGGATAGAAATTGGCATAGGAGTCTCCATGGTTTTGATTTTATGTGTTAATGTTGTTTAAGTTTATTCACTTGAATGTGTGTGAAAAGAATATTATATCAATGCACAATCAATTATTGCAGTTTTTCAAAATGCTTACATTATTAAATAGTATTACAAACGATATCCAAAATGTTAGCATTTCTAAAACGACTTTAGCAAAAGATCTAAAAGTATGTTTTGATACTATGATTCAGAAAAGAAGTTATGTTTTGTTTGAATAAACATTGCTTTTATATCATCAATTGTAGATAAATCAAAAGAAATTCAAATTCTGCATTGGATCTTCTAATAAAGCCAATAATTTGGTTCATCCTTCATGTAAGACATCATGAACTTAGTCTAGCAAGAAATCTGTTGTTAACACATGTATTGATTATTTAGTGATAAGTCTTTTGAAGCAGTCTAGCTCATGAATATCTTACACGAAGGAAACACCAATAATTTGTAGAGTTTCATTCTAGAGGGCATTATCAATAAATATACTTCAAATAATGCAAAAATCCCAAAATATTTAAAACAAAGATTTGGGACAGTGTTATCCAGTGTCTCTTTAATATTATTCATAGATAATGTAATGGATGGGGCCGGTGATGGACACAGTTCACAAAGTGAAGTTTGCCAGGGAAAACTACATGAAACAATTACAAAACATAGAGACAATTTAATAAAAGAGCTGCAGACAGAAAAATAAGGTTGTCATCATCTATTATCACAATTATTGCATATTCCAACTACAAATCCTAAACAGAGACTGCCGCTATATTCCAATTAAAAGCCGTCATGTCGCTAAATGGACAGTCAACAGTTTACTCAGTGAAAATAACGTGAAGCTTACAGCTCCATAACTAAAACATACACTGCCGCGTCACTGCACTGCAAAATGCTTTTATGTGAGCATCAATTTCGGATGAGTACCGCAATGCAGTAACAAATCAGCCAATGTGAAGCGCCGATAGTAAATTCACGGCGACGCTAATTGATTGCCATGAATAAACAAGTCTACGCAAATCTTCGTCTTCAGAACCACGCAAAAATACGTCGTTTGGCCCCGCACAATTGCGTACCACAGAACAACGCAAAAATGCGTAGTTAGAGAAAAAGATAAGGACAATTAACAACGCAATTAGCGCAACAATTTGGATGACACAAACAACAATTTGGCTCTATTTAAATAAATAGAGAAAGCCTAAAAACGCAAGAGTTCAGGAATGTGCGCCCTGAGAAACTGTAAAGACAGTCAAAGTAGGGAAATCCCCGAGTCAAGTCAGAAGTCGAGTCAGTCAGTACACAGTCAAAGTCAACGCAAAAGTGCGTAGACATGTCATCTTAAGCTTACAAAAAGATAAATGATAAAACATTTTGAAACAAAGGTAGGGAGACACCCGTAGGCAAGGGCATTTCAATAACAACACCAGACTTTTTGTGATATTCAAGCATTGCTTTGTCATAGAAATCCCACACATTTTTAACTCGCAAACATTCCTTATTTTACAGTATCGCCTTGCCCCGAAATGAAATTACCTTTATAAATAAAGAAAATTGTGTTCTTCAAATGTTAGATTAACGATCTGTAAAAATTAGAAATTGAAACAATAATGAATTAAGAAAACTGTGTGTTTAAACAAAATCATACTTGTATCCCTTAAAAGGAAGCAGTAGTCCATGGTATCATTAATATCGAAGTCTTTGATGTGTATTTTTAAGATATAACTACAAAGAAAGATTTTAGACAAAAATAAAAACAAGTAAAAGAAAAAATGATTTCTGCTTTGATACATAAATATGGTTTTGACAAAAAGGACTGGACAGATGGAAAATATATGGATATGAAACACATCACAAAAACACATTGATATGCAGGGCGCAAACTTGTGGATGCAAAATGGCACCAAATGATCCAACAAATGTTACAAAATATGACACAAGCTGCCAAATGAGAGGAAGGTGGTATATTTAAGAGCTTCCTTGTCTCAATGTTGAAATACTATGTGTTATTTTTATTTCTGTCTTGATATTGAAATGATTTGTTATTTTTATTCATGAATTAGTAACTTTATCCATGTTCAAGATATATTAACAAATATACTCGATATGGAAAATTATATATCTTTACATAAGCATTTTACTTCCTTATGTAAGATGATATTGATGGATTGAAAAAAGAGAATGTACCTTTTCTTTGAGTTTCTGATTTGAAATTGTATTTGCTAATGTGGATACTGTTTCAAAAATTATATAAAGTTGAGCTTTTGCTACTCAAAATGGTAAGAAATTCTAGAAACAGGAATATGCAAGTCGAAATGTCATGATAATATTTAGTTCCTGTGCTTGAAAAATTGATTCTTCTTATTCTTATTGTTTTTTAATCTCAAGTGAACAACATCCGAGAAAAACACAAGAACATGTATTCGTCATTGACTGAACCATATAAATCTTACCAAACATTGCGAGAAATAGAGAAAACATATCTTGAACTGGAAATCTACATGTACTTATGTAAATGAAATGGGCTTTGAAGTCCTAGGGTACTCCAATTTGGTGTGTATGGGTCACATACCCCCTACCTATATATCATATTGAAAAATCTGTTTGCTCCCAAGCTGTACATGACTTCAGCTTTGCCTGGGTGCTTGGCTGATTGATTGAAGTTTTGTTCATAATTTTGACAAAAAAGGGTATCCATGTGCCTGCCCATTTCCACTGATTGTCATTCAAAAAAGTGACCCTTTTTTCCAGGCCC
>JXSR01S074372.1:52547-64722 GCA_000969725.1 Ophiothrix spiculata | reverse complement strand
CACATATGCCATAGACCGGAGTTAGTGATGATCACAAAATCGCTGCCATGGCAGCGTGTCTTCAAGTGGTTTGACATAGTGATAATGCGAGAGGTCCCTGGTTCGAATCTAGGTGGATAACCGCAATTTAATTTTGTACTTGAAGATTTCTGATTTTGAATAGAGAACGGGTGTTAGGAGTTAAGGTTAAAAAGGCATTACTGTTCTGCATAATAAAATTTGAGTATGTGCCATCTGAAAGGTCCTTTTAATTTATAAATATCCTATTTTCCAAAAGGTTATCATTATACACTGTGACCGAGACCTAATGAAAGTATTTTAGACATACTTGGTAGGCTAATATTGAAATAAATAACCCCAGTAAGGCGATGTACATTAAATTGATCCATAGTTAAATTGGACAATTGGATTCAATAATATGGTATGTGATTATTGGAAATTACATCTCAATGGAAACACCACTGATAAAAAGCAATGATTTTGAGACATTTAATACCTCAAGATTTAGAGTTTTGTCCAAGGATTTTAAAATGAGTAATCTGTCCTCACCGCCATTTTGTAGTTGTTCGTTGAACAGGTTTATTGTACCTCCGAATTTGTCTGGAAACAGGCCTGATATCTAGGCAGATCACATAAATATTCTCTTGGTGCATAGCAAAGGCAGTGTGTGCCTTTATATCATAAGCAAATGTGTTTGTGTTTCCAGCAGGGTCCATTGCGAACTCCTGTGAACAAGGTATGCCAATTTTCCTGCCATTTCATTTTGAAGACCCAAAAGTGTTTTGCTGTAGAATTTCTGAGGTACAATAACTCCCCTCCATGGGCAGGAATCCAAGATGGCTGCAATCCCGTAGGGCTTACATGGTGATCGAAATTCAAAATGAATTTCGATTCCTCTTTAGAAATTGTTGGTTTTCTCCAGTTGTCTTTCATCACAAAATCAATTATTTGGATACTTGCCTGGTGATGAATTAGGGGGAGAATATAACTAGAAAGAAAATGCCAGTTGCCAAAACAATTATGCATAGACAGCAAATAATATTCCATCATTTCAAGGTCAATTTATTTTATATATCTTAATCAAAACCTAGACATATTGATATGAATTCTTAATGAAATCATTATGTTTTATGCAGTATTTTTATCATACTATAATAAACATTCAAATTAGTCATTCAATTTGTAATTACTAAAGCATAAACACAAAAAACAGTAGCAGGATGAATTTCAATTTGTATAGATAGTAAACACTTCATTCTTAAGGCTTTACAGTTTAAAAAAGAAACTACACCAAAGTCAACATTTCAGATAAAATCATGAAGCCTTCTCCTGTAGTGGTCAAATCATTGAATCTTATCCTTCTATTATGTACTTGGGATTTTAATTGACAAACACTTTGGCCGAAAACATAATCGGCCTCCAAACAAAATTTTCGCTACCAAACATTTTGTCGTGACGTCAAAATGATGAGTGACTCCAAACAAAATAACTTCAACACCGAGTTGAGACCAAATAAAATTTCTCGCTAGATTGCACATGTTATTGAATTGCCATACATTGGACCAAATGTTTGTTACCTGTTCATACTTTAAATTCGATGGCAAATATTTGGTGACTCACGACCAAATGTTTGGTAGGGAAAATTGTGTTTGGAGGCCGACTATGGTATCAGCCTTAGGCTTGGCATCCAAAGACATTCGCTCGCTCGAGCAACATTCGCTCACCCTATCAAGAAAACTTTACTTCAACGGGAAGCGACATTCGCTTAACAAATTTCACGACATTGGCTACACTTCAGATTGAATTGGAGCGAAGATCACCTCAAATATTCTTGGTTTTGTTTATTAAATAATCATAGCTGGACAACACGCGCGAGTGACATTCGCTTTCATCAATTAAAATGATGTTCGCTCAATGACAGTGTCATTCGCTCTCCGTTTTAGCGAATATCAAGAGCAAATGTCACTCTGCCGAGCGAATGTCTTTAAACGCCAAGCCCTATCCTGGCAAACCATTGTTGATTCTCTCATTAGAAAAACCAACAGATACCTGAAATTGTTGTTCAGACACTTTTCATATTTCAACCGAAATCTATGAAAAAACCCGTCCTCTGCCTTATTTTAATGTCGTTTAGAGTATTGTAGTACCTTATGGTATGATGGTCTTTCAAAAGTCCAGCAGCATAAACTTGATTAACTTACAATGATTAGATGCATTTTAAACTTGGATTCTAGAGATCATGTCAGTCAACATCAGTTTTTTAAACCTATTGAATGTCCAAAATATAGCCATGCAATTGAGACTCAACCTTATGTTCAACAATTTTCATCCTTTATGTCCATTTCAGCCTAAATATCAAACAATTACTTTTACTCCACGAGATCCAGATCTACAATTTCCACACAGTAAAGATAGGCATTTTTATCAAATCCCATCAGATCCATTCCTGATAAAGTGTCATTTATGTCTGTTATAACAAAATCTAGCAAGTGATGACACTTTCTTGTATTTTGTTTTGTTTCTCCTTTTTCTGGGCACCTTTTGGAGAGGATAGCCATTTTTTAAATGCCATTTATGTATCAAAGTATTCAAAATTCAACATGTCAAAGCCTGTAACTTCTCTTTTATAGCATTTCTTGAAAACCTCTTTCAAAATGAAAGATTATTATCTAACACCTATAGGGCACTGGTTATAGGTAGAATACACTTTCAATTATCAGACAACCTATCAGGGACTGATGACCATATTCTGGTAATGTGAGTTGTTTTGTAAACATAAAATGACATGAAACGAGAATGGAGAAGAGCAAAGAAGGAAATGAAAAAGTGAAGGTCAGAAAAAGGGAAAGAAAGACAAAATATGTATATCATTAACCAGCTTCTTGTGCTATAAATATCCTCACACCCAATGGCTTTAGATCTTGCCTTAAAGGTGGACTCCTCAACCCACTTCAACTACTTTTTTTGCATAAGTAGAATTCTTTGCTATTCCTCCAAATATTTGCAACAACTTCATGTTGTATGCATCAGATAAAATCAAATGCCATAGGCGATTTAATAAAGAAGTTACTTACAGAGAAAGCTTATAAGTATGAATCTTAATGGAATGCACGCATTGTCAACTTCATTCAAACTAATCTGACATTAGTATAAAACACTTGATCATATTTGTCAGAATACCTTTTCCTATCAGCCATTTTTTGTCAGAATACAGTTTCCTATCTGCCATTTCATGCTTAATAATTACCATCTCCCATCAGAGAATCAAAAATAGAACTGCCTTAAATTGTGATCAATTCTTAATGAAGCCCCAGACGTGTGTGAGATGTTTCCCTGAAGGGACAGCAAGGGGGAGAGAGAGAGAGAGAGTTCTATTTTGAATTCAGATGATCAACAAAGTTGTGAAAACTGCATCAAATTTGATGCAAAGCTCAAACTCATGTCAGTAATGTTGAAACATGTCAAAATTACTGTTACACATTTATGCTCAACTAACGCAACCAAAGATTGTATTATAACTTGTGCTAGGCTTTCAGCTTCTGGCAAAGATTTCTTTTGCAAAACGTCATTTATAATGCTTGGCTTAAGCTTTTCCATCCGAAATTTATGTATAATCATTTGAAAGTTGAGATATTGTTACCTCTATGGCCAAAAATAATGTAGATGGGAAACCATTAACCCTAACCCAACTGAATCTCACAATATCCCATTCCTCAAAGTTAAGAAATTCGCCTAAGTCCAAATCTGTCATAGACTCGAGTTAACTATGATCACGAAATAATTGCTGCCATGACAGAGCCTGCTCAGTGGCTTGACATAGTGATATTTGGATCGGGAAGCAGGGGTCCCGGTTTCGAATCCAGGTGAAAATCCACCAATTTTTGACTTGCAGATTTTCAAGAAGAGTGGTCAAAAGTGTTAGGGTTAAAAATACATAAGAAAAGTTATTTATGAAATGGCTAATAACGTTACAAAATGCTGATCAAAAATTGAAACAACAAACAAGGTGTGGATAAGTGATACACTGTTTTTCCACCTTAGCTCGGAGTGGACCTATGTCACAAGGGAATCCCAAACATTGTGGTGAAAAAAACTGCACAATTGAATAAATATGTTCAGTGCACAAAGTGTGACATTACATGTCAAGTTCATGCACTTTGTAGCTGAGCTGAATTTTTACCTCGCAAACTTTTAATAATAATAATAATAATACACACCATTTATAGAGCGCCTTATACAACTGTTTCAAAGCGCTGATGCCTATTATTACGCTGCCGTCAGGAAACCGTCACAATCATTTCGCATTCATCTAGGAGTCGCTGGCCAAGCGCGCACCCTATCTGCACTTAGATTGTAATGTTTCCCGTAACAGCTTCCCAATAACGCTCGGGTAGACAAAGCAATGAGGATTAAATGCCTTGCCTAAGGACATAACCTGTTGGCCGTAGTGGGGTTCTAACTCAAGACCTACTGATTCGGAGTCCTGCTCTGTTCCACTAGACCACACAAGCTCCTCAAACGTCCAAACTTTTGGATGTTTGCTTCTGGCTTTTGGGAACTAGAACGCAGACATTCACAATTGACGTTCACTTACACTTATACTGTGTGCGAATGTTTCTTACCATTGATAATGGTTTGGTGAACATTTCTCAAGAGTGAACAGATGGTTTCTTTGTAGGGATTAAAAGTATGAATGAATGAATGCCTCTATAATGAGTGAATATTGTTTTTAATACAGCAGTACCTTCTATTATATAATTCACTCCTTGAAATACAAGTATTTGTATATATGTCTCCAGCTATTACTGGCAGTGTTTTTGAGTTAGAAGTTTTTTAATGGCAACTTTGAATGAGTGATTTTACTCACTCACTCATCTTGCTGCTGACAAACTCCTATGATAGCTCTCCAAATTCAAATTTATATAGTTCTCGTTAGCTCAGTCGGTTAGTTCTCGGACTGTTAAACATGTTAAACATGAGCTGTATTGATCGTTTCGCGTTCGAGTCCAGCTGGAGCTGAGTGTGCGAAAACTGTATATTCTATGAGGGTGTGAATTGCTCAAGCTAGGGGTTGCGCCAATTATGTAGGCCGCAGTAAGCCCTTTGGCACCAGGGAGTCCAGGTAGTGATTTAACCCAATGATTTTATTTATTTATTTATTTGCGACATATTTAAAGAGGGTAGCCTCAATCAATTGATCAGCACTGCTTTTCATAAGGGCCCTCTATACATAAAAATACAACAGGTAAAATATATTATATAGAAATTACATACAATTTAACATTATAGGAGGTACAGTTTAAAAATTTCTTATCAAAAATATATAGTACATTTAGATTAAATCAGATTAAAAAGAACATTGTATATGCTCTGTAAAGTGTGCTGAGGTCGCGTGGAATTACAAGTCAGGAGAGGCGTAGTGCACTATAAATCACCTGCAATTTATTTATTTAAAGTCTCCTCTCTTGCATGCAGGTTTCCATATCTGTTATTGTAAGGTCAGTATCATCATGCAGTTGGTTGATGAATGTCTTGGCGGGTCATTCAGGTAGTCATTTGCCGTGTGATGGGATCCAGGTCAATAGTTCACCAACAGATTTCTCTTTCCCTCCTTTGCAATGTCCTGCAAACTGTAGTCGCCTCTTTCTGATAGTTGTTGTTATCTTGGGAAGGTCACCATATAGCTCTTTGTTACTCATGTGGGCCTTCCAACTTACATCAAGTGCTTTTCGCAACATTCTAGTGTAACAACCATCCAGAGATTTGCCAATTCTATTAGTAATTTTTCAGAACCATACAGGATCACACTTTCAACAGTAGTAACTTGGAAAAGTTGTTTTTCAATATTCCATGGTGATTTTGAGCTCCAGATGTTGTTGAGTTTATTTATTACATGTTATCCATGCCATGGCTATTCAGATTTTAATATCGTTTAATGAGTTTTGACCCAGGCTCCAAGATATTTGATTTTGTACCTAATTATTCCACACTACAGGAAATACTGCATAAATGCATCATATTTCTGTTATGATTTCATATCAAGACAAGGTTTTGATAAGATATATGACAGCAATTGACCTTGAATGAGATGTAGTGTGATTTGTTTGAAAATAAGGTTAATGTCAATGCATGAAGAAGGGTCCTTGTTATGACAGTTGCATTTTCATTCTTTTAATTTGATTCTTGCAAGTTGTTTTTCTATCAAGTCATGCTATAGTGCATGTCAGTATCCACTGTTTAATGTTTTTTGTAATGATTATTACAAGCTTGTTATGCATTTGTTTAATTTATCCCATTGTTAGTTTCATGTATTGCCAACTAGTTACAATCAATCTAGATAATGTGAAGTTAGAACACTTTATGTACACTGCGTATAATCATATATGAAGAATGTTTTAAATTTTAGAGCTTTTGATATCTTACTCCTTAGGTGCGATTTAATTTCAGTATTTACGTCATTTGGCAATTCCAAGCTAATAAATGTGAGCAAAATTTTGGCATGGAACATGTTGATGTTTTGCATGTATGATGTTTCTCTAGGGCATTTGGCAAACTGAGCATCAATCATGGTATGATATTGAAATGATTGTTCTACCTGGAGAATAAATGCCAGTTTTTCCTTAAACTGTAAGTGCTTCAGTATTTATTCTGTTGCCATTTTGAATAATTATGTTCAGATTAGCTTTACTGTTTGGGGTAGGTTCTCACACTGACACAGTAGGCATATATTCCTGCTTTATGGGAATCTTTTTAAACAAAATATGCATGTATTATTCAAGGTCAAACTATTTGATGGTGATTTGGTATTTTTGTTTGATGCTTTTTGCTGAATGAGAGTAAGGGTTGCCCTCCACCGACCGACCCTATTTTTCAGCCCGACCCAAATTTTTTTTATTGAATTTTTTTTTTTTCCCCCAAAAAAATATGCAAAACTTACCAAAAACTACAAAAAAATGTTATATTTTTTTTTTCTCGCTTTTTTCGATATTCAACTCTCAAAAATGTTTAAGATGTCCCAAATTACTACAAGAAGTATTTGATTGTTTTGATTTGGATGTCGCGGGGAAGTTGTGAAGGCTGGAGCGGCCGATCGACCTAGCAGTACGTAGAAGAGTATTAAAAAAAACAAAAAAACGACTGATCCTCTCTGAAAAAAGCTCTGGAGGGCAACCAAACAATTTTTTTTTTGGCCTAATAGAAGCAGCTTTTGATTCAGAATAGTATTTTGACTATAAAAGAGAACAGCACAAAAACATGGAAACTTGTGTCTCACTATGTAAACTAAATCAAAGACATGCAATCCACCTTGATTTACTGTTGTAAAAGAACAAATGTGTGAAATAGTGGGGAATGGTAGGCACATGTTTTATCAGATTATAGCAAAAACTTAAATAGCGTACAAGTTAAGGTATGTAGCATCGATTTTATCATGTTCTGAAAATAAAAAGAGCAAAAAACTTGGTGGCACAAATCTTACTATAATTAAAATTTCTGCCAGAACAAAATATTTGATATGATGTGATTTGTTAACTTTTTTGACTAATATAACTTTTCAGATAATATCATGAGGTTCTCAAGAGTTGTTTTCCACTTTTGCTTCAACTGTTTTGCGTGACACCATTTTATTTAAAAAAAAATAAAACTCTTATAAAAATACAAGCTTCTCATTTTTTCAGGCTGTTGTTTGTGAAATTTTACTCCATATATTACATATAAGATTTAGATTCTAGTTCTGGTGTACATGAAGAAGATTATAACATTTTTAAAACCAGTATGAGATAAAATGTTTCATCATAAGCTCAGATTTACAAAAAGTAGGTCGCTGGTAATACAATTCACATGAAATGATGTATTAAGGATGCTTACTTAATCCTCATTTCTACTTCATAGTTACCTTGGGATACTAATCTAAACCACCTACGAACATTTTCCTGTAAGTTTTTATGAACTACATTTTGATTGAAAATCCCATTAGATCCTAGAAAGGTGTAATAATAATCTACCCTGAGAGTTTTTGTCATGTTTCACCCAATTTATAAGATTTCCTTCCTCGGGGAGAGCATCAGAATTCATTTCTGTGTGAAAAGACAGCTAACTCTATCCTTCTTGTTATATGAAATTGTTTGTCGCACAGGAATCTTGCCTTGTGGAAAATACTGAGGAAATAGGTCAGACTTTGTAGTCATATTGACAGCAGGGGAAGATTATGTAATGTTATAGTGACATTGATTTTTGATTAGATGCTACCACATAAGCTCAAAAAAAATATTTGTGTGGAAATAAAAAAAAAAAAAAGTCTTTAAAAAATTGCTTGTTTCTCTACCTAAAATGTGGATCCTTGTTGGTGCTGATTTTGCTTATCAAAACTACCATATTCCTTATTTTGATAAAAATTTTACATAAAAAAGAAGATATCAGGACTTCTCATCATGCCTTGCTTCCAATGGGATATTTGTACGGGTTGTCATGAATAGCAAAGTGATAAAGCATATCTGAAATATGCACAATTGGGATGATGTCTAATAATTGTGCTGTTTCATCACTAAAGCTATTTATATCAACCTGTATAAAATATCCAATTGGAAGCAAGGCATGATGGGAAAGTACTGATATCTTCTTTTGTTACATATATGAACGAGCCCTTGTATTCATTCAGTATGCCCCATGATGCTTGAAACTGTAAATATAATCAGATGACCCTGATTTATTGTAGTCTTGCAAAAGAAGAAATATCCTCCCTCCATAACAGCTGGTGATTGCTATCATACGGCTATAACATATGTCTTCACAGTTCCTAAGTTCATTCATTTAGATTTGCAATCTAGATAGGTTTTATTGAAATCCCTTTCCCTCACACGATAAAATCTAGAAAGCCCCAACAGTGTGTGTACAGTCCAAGGTACCACTGCCTTAGTCATTGGGTTAAATACATTTTGGATGTCTTGCTGGGGTATTGCAACCTCACCCATACACATTTCGTCCAATAACCATTTTGTCCATACCCATTTTGTCAAAACCCATTTCGCCCATTTCCACTTTGTTTATGGAAGCAAAAAGATCGTAATTTTACAATCTATAGTTCAACATATTAATTCCTACTTCCTTCATACATTTTTTAGTCTCAATGAAGCAAGTATTACATTGTGGCAAACATTTTTACACAAACCCACCTTGAATGTAATCCGAACCTACTTAACTCTGTGAGCTCATTACTACCATAGAACATTGTCATGTGATAAGCTTAACACCCTAAGGGTATGTACTTAACTCATATCAGTGGATTAATAATGAGAATTACTTGTTAAAAGCCTCATAGTTGTATTTTCTACCTTTAAGTTGTCTTATTCTAAGCTGAGCTCATCCAGTAATGTGATAATGTGATAGGAAATGTGTAATAGAACAATATTGGATGGAAGATTGAGTATCTTGTATAATTTAGGATGTGTTAACCAGGAGTACCATATCACACAATTTCTTGTAACTGACATCCCATTTATCATCTAAATATATCGTACAAACTTTATTTGTTTGTACGTATTGTGTGAAACTTTTCTTGTTCCATCTAAAACTGAAAACTAAACGCATTAGATCTTGTTTCAAGCCATGCATAGAAACTATTTCTGTTCCATTTTATTCTGAAAATCTGACATAATGTAATTCAGGTGTCAAAATGATCACAGATTCATTTCATACTACTTCATAAAATATAGAAAGACTACATTCTACATGTGCGAGACATTTTTTGCACATACACCCACTGATAAGCTTAACACCCTTAGGGTATATACTTAACACATATCACTGGATTAATAATGAGAATTACTTGCTAAAAGCCTCTTTTACACATTGCTAGCTCATCCTATTATATTATATGGATCAAGTTTGTAATAGAACAATATTGGATGGAATAGTGGGTATCTTTCGTACTTTAGGATGTGAGGGTGTTAACAAGGAGGAGTAATATATCACATGATTTTACTAGGTATTACATCTCATTATTCCTCAACATTAATCTTGTAAACGTACTTAAAAGTATTTTGGAAACTTTTTTGTTGAATTGATTTCAGTTTTAGTAATTCCCTATTCCGTCAGATGATAGTATCTTCATACATATAATGTGGTATATAATGTCAGGCGATAGTTGCCCCTGGGTTGGATACATCTTACTTGGTTTCAAGCAATTTTTTTCTGTTTTTAAAGATAATCTTACATAATAGTTTGTGCATCAAATTGATATGAAGGGCATCGATCTATACATGTGGCAAACATTTTTACTTAAAACCCACCTTGATCGAAATCCAAATCCAAATGAGTTTATTGCTGCCATAGAACATTGTCATCTGATCAGATTAACGCCCTTAGGGTATGTACTTAACTCATATCCCAGGATTAATAATGAGTATTACTTGCTTAAAGCCTCATAGTCTCATTTTATACCTTCAAGTTGTCTTATTCTAAACTGTGCTAGCTTATCCAGTAATGTGATGATGCGATAAGGAATGTTTATAGAACTATGTTGAAAAGAACATTGAGTATCATGCGTAATTTAGAATGGGGGAGTGCTAACAATGTGAGCTAAGATATTGCATAATTTTACCAGTTAATGACATCCCATTCATCAACACAATTACACAATTTATTCCTTTTTTGAGTACTAATCTGTTTAAGAACTCCCAAGAAGTGAGCTTGCATGTAATGTCAGGCCGTTGTTGCCTATGAACAAGGTTGGACAGACTTTACCTGGTTCCATGCTTAAAACATTTCTTTGACAGTGCTTGGGTATCAAATTGATCACCAATTGCTTTCAAGCTTCACATAGAATACATGACTACCTTCTGCAAATGTGGCGAACATTTTTTACAAACCCACCTTGATCATAATCCGAACCTACTTAACTCTGTGAGCTCATTACTGCCATAGAACATTATCATCTGATAAGCGTAACACCCTAAGGGTATGTACTTAACTCATATCAGTGGATTAATAATGAGAAAATCCTTACAGCCTTATTTTATACTTTTAAGTTGTCTTATTCTAAACTGTGCCAGCTCATCCGGTAATGTGATAATGCGATAAGGAATGTGTAATAGAATGATATGGGATGGAACATAAGGTATCATGCGTAATTTAGGATGTAAAGGTGTTGAAGGAGTGCCAAGGTTGATCACACAGTTTGACTAGTTGCTGACAATGCGCTACATTATTCTTATAAATATATAGTTGTATTTTGTTATTGAATCAGAACTAAAATTGATCAGGAACAAGTTAGTTTCATGTTGTGCGCATTTCATTTTTATACTAAAATGACTGCATTTGTGTTTTGATATTTCTAAAAATGAAAATAATAAAGCATGGAGTATGCACACATTGGATGCTCAAAGCTTTGCAGATAGATTTATATCAAAACGCAACACCACTTAAATCAATGCAAACTGCATTGAGAAAACCTGAGCTTTGAGTGTGCTTACATGTCATCTCCTGCTGAAATTCCTTTGAATTTGAGTGACAATTTCATTGTGGTGGTCTTTTGCAGTGGAAATTATTGGAAACACATTTTACAAATTGAGCTTAATGGGTTTTTTTTCCAGATTTGTCTACACTTAGTTCCCTTAATTTGTTGAGTGTTAATTTAGTCAAGTGTGCACACAGGTACACACAAAATAAATAATTATCGTTTAGTGGTCATTTTGGATGCTGCCCAAAGACGAGCTGTCTGTATCATTAACCTTGTTGATGATGACCTAGTATCACTCCAATTCAATCACTGGGAATCCGGACAGAAGTTGGAGCCTCACATTGTTCCACTGTATGTGTTATGGAGAGGCCCAGGAACTTCTCTATGTCAACTACTCCCTGAACATATTCAGTTGAATCTCCATCTCTGACACTCAGTTAGATCCCTTGACCTAACTGTCCAAGTACCTTGCTCTTACCTTACTAGCCACAAGAGATCTTTTTTTTTTTCATCTGTAGCCTATGAGATGAATCGCTACGTTGGCAGCAATTAGTCAGCACTGCAATTGTTTGTGTACTGTTGTAACTTTGTATACTGCAGTTTATGCTAAGTTTTGTGTTGTTCTACTAACCATTTTGTATAATATAAGGCAAAAAAAAAATGATTGTTTGATTGGCGTAACATAGGGAAAAAATAGGGTAGGTAGGTCGGATTTTTTTT
>JXSR01S074372.1:13772-34222 GCA_000969725.1 Ophiothrix spiculata | reverse complement strand
GTCATTTATAAAACATCATATTTTATAATGAAAGCACTTTAGATTTAAAGCAATAATACTATTTTACATATCTATAATTCCAAGTGTATATTTATGTGTCTTTCTATGAAAGATGTAGATCAAACCTTTTTCTGACATTGACAACACCAGCACCAGGTATATATAATTTTCCATGAGAGTACCTGTAAAAAACGAAAAGAAAGGTGTCACAACCCAATATTTAAAATTTCACTTAAGGAATTTTTATACTGTTGAGTGAAATGCTTTACTGCCCTGACAAGATATTGGTGGGGGACATATTTATTTGTTACTTTGTTTTATTGAATTTTGAGACTTTTACACCAAATTTACAATATACTAGTATGTGGTAAAGAATTGAGCATTACGTAGATTTTACAATACTAATTACCAGAACACAATATTTGACCAATAAGCTTGAATTCAATAATAATTAAGATGCTATTGATGTAATGTTACGAAGATTTCAAACCTGTTCTTTAAATTACTGAGGAAATCGACAAATAGAGAGAGAAATTGACATGGTAATGGGAAATACAAATGTTGCTATGTTATTGAAACAAACTAATAAAGATGTTGCATTAAGAAGATAATTGAGAGTGACTGCTGCGGGTAAGGAGCATTACATTCAGATTAATGGCCAATTGTTAAATCAATATGATGCATGGAAATAACTTCTTTTTTGCAGCTAGTAGCATGCTTTAGGTTTTGTTAATGGTGTTTGCCATTATTGGACATTTTTAATTGACTTTTGCTGTGGTAAAACATACAGGCATAGAATGAAACAAAAATATAACATCTTTTACCAGTTTGTTATGGTTTAATCTTAATTCACTCACATATGTGGGCTGCTCTGGCAAAATGAGAGGAAAGTCGCAAATCTACTTTTTGAATAAATGGCACCTAAAGTAAAAATAGGGTAAAAAAGTCAAATTTCGTTTTTTGACGTAAAATACCTTCATGCATAAGTGTTTACCTATAACTAAAGTTTTGAAGGTCAACTTTGCCGGGAAGTGCAATAATTCATGGTTAATTGACTGCATGTTGCTATTATACACTTTAGTCATCAGTCTCTTTGAAATCGATTTGCAGCTAACTTTTGTTGCAATATATTCAGTAGACTGCTTTGGATTTCGATCTCTAAATGAAGAGTGGAGAAAGAAAGTGTGACATATTATATATCATTTGAAAGCTGAGATTATAGAGCATTAAAATATGTCATAAACTCAATTTTAAGGTTTGCAACTTTCCTCTCATTTTGCCAGAGCACCCCTCATATCTACACATTCAGCATCTGCCTGTTTTCAAGATCATCTGAGAAATCATATTAGTCAGTGTCCTACATCATTTTGCTTGATATTTTGCACCTGTGTATATTGGCAGGTTAGGTGCTCTCTGAAGAGTGCCTTATAAATGTCACTAAATGATAATGTTACACAGAAAATGTGAAAATGATTATATATCAATGAGCTTGATTCCCTGTATCTTGTTATTTGCTCATTTTAATGTATGAACATCATGCTCTTTTCTGAAAACCAGCACAGCTGTGAATATAGAGCATGCTATGCATTTATCATATCCTGGGGGCCAAAAATGCATTAAACTATAAACAAATTGCATTTTGCGTTTTATTAAGCAGACTACTGAGCTATTTGGAATTTAGAGATGTGAACATACCATGCAAAGTGCAGAAGAAGTATCATCTGTTCCTGATGCTCCTAAAGGGGAAACAACAGTATTGTCATCTGTGCGGTGCAGGTGCGGGGGTTGGTGGATTTAATGAGAGTATCAGATAGCCATGGGCTCAATCCGACTCGTATCACTTAATGCTTGCCAACTCGGATTTAGATGCAACTTAGTTATGCAGTTTTGTCCTTTTACAGATGCCATCCGTGAATTTTTTTATCTACATAGTTGGTATCTAATTTATTCTTGAAAATAACATTTGATTTTTTTTTACATACTGGCTTTGAATGATGTCTTTCCATATTTAAACAAAGTGCATGTTACTGTATTTTCTAGGTGTAGCCTTGATATTTACTGCTCATATAAATTGGCGCAGGAGATCATATTTCATAAGACTACTTTGCTGATTCAGTGTAATTTTCAACTCTTTGAATATTTATATGAAGAGATGTAGATATATAATTTCTCTTTCTGGTTAAACTGGTTTCATAGTGTCTTTCATGATTATCGTAGCATGAAACCTACAACAAAGTAGTATGTGCAGGCTTGATATTGTTGTTCTGGAAAATGTTGCCAAGCAATGCTTCTGTTTCTAGAGAAGGTTCTGTTGGTTCTTAGATCAAAAAGTAAGTTGCAGGCAGATTTTTTTCACAATTGTATGTTGAATTAAGAAATCTGGAGGACCAAATATCATACTCAGTAATAGAAACACTTAAAGTGTCTTCTGTATGCATATACGAGAGAGTTGTGCCATGACATTTTACATTAATTTATTTGTCGTATCAAAATGTATATCCCAGTGTTATTTAAATTTTAAAATAAATAAAATAAATACTGGGGATTTATAGTGCGCTATGCCTCCCAGATTTGTAATTCCATTCGGCCTCTGCACACTTTACAGCACCCTGATTTTATTTATTTTTTTGCACGAGCACTATTTTTGTCTGAGCCTGCACATGCATTTATTGATAAGTATTTACATACCTCAAAATATCTGTACATGCGAGCATTTTTTCATGGACAATTTTTTTCAGGATGACCGACATATATTCTGATGTGTTTAATATTCAGAAATGAAAACTTTAAAAAAAAAATGAAACAAATGATATTGATCAACAAAAAGGTTTGGATGGGTGAAGAACAACCCACCTTTTTGACATAGTAAACGGGACACTCAGTTCAGTTCAGTTCAGTTCAAACAGTTTTATTTTCCATAATATGTACAAATTAAAATAGTAAAAACACATTTAAATACAACACAAACTATGGGGGATGTGATAAAAAGGCCAGAAAGGCCAGAGGTAATCACAACCCTTAAATTTAAACAAACTTAAATAATATAACAGAAACAAAGACAAAACACAAGTAACCTATACAAAAACCAAATTTGCTCCAAACAAGATGTTACTTGTAATTTAATAATTTAACAAAATATGACGCTTAAACTGAGACCGGAAGTGCTTTACTGATTTTGATTTTTTAATTTTGTGATCAATACATTTCCAATAAATAGGACCGCAAGTTTTAATAGATTGATCTGAGAAGACTTTTGTTTCTAGTAAGAGTATAATCATTTCCATTTCTGGTGTAATATTCATGTGAATCACTATTTTTTGAAAAGAAGCATTTGAAACTCTCAGGTAGTTGATTCAGGGAGTACCTGAACATGAAAATACCAACTTCAAGTTTATAAGTATCATATACATTCAGAATTTTTAATTGTTTAAATAAAGGAGCAGAATGGCTTCTATAATGGCTATTTGTAATTGATCTTACAGCCCATTTTTGAAGTCTTAATATCTTATCTATATAGCTTTTGCACGTATTTCCCCAAACCAAGATATTATAATTAATGTATGGTAATACTAGTGTGCAGTATAATGTATACAGTACTTTTTGGGGAACAGAATGTTTTAATTTATTGATGACACCAATATTCCGCGAAATTGTTTTTGTAACACCGTCAATATGATTTTTCCATGACAGTGAGTAATGACTTCCTGATCAATATTTATTTTTTAATGTAAAACAAACTGTATACAATAGATTTGTATTTCAATAAATGAAAACTGTATACAATAGATTTGTTTTTCAATAAATGAAAACTATTCCATTTGTTGGCTTCCTGTGATACATGTATGATAGCACGCAACCGTTGTATCTAACAACATAGACTAGGGCTATAATTTAAAATGATGATTCCATTGATACAATAAATGAAACGATGAATGAATTGCAAGTCAATCACAATTCCTGAAACTGGGTTAACAATCCTGCGGGCCCACCCACCCACGCACATCTCATTGTCTCATACAAAGTGATCGACACTGTCTCTTTTGCACTCTTCATCTTTTACAAGTTGTAGTGAACTAAGAGTGATTGGTTATGTATGCTTACTATTTTCACTATTATAGAGCTAGAGCACATCATTATCAGTAGTTTCAGACTTTGCTTTTGTCATGTGAAGCTGTGAGAAATCATTACAATTTTGAAATTAGTGTTGTCATTAAGCAGTCATAGATATAGAAGGGAGATTCCAGACTGGGTGGTATTGCGGGATACGATTCAAATAGGAGGGATCTGTTACAAGTGATGCATTGCATCTTGTAATCTGCAAATATTTAAAATGTGCACTCATCATTGTGTTTGCTTTTGCTTACCGTTCACTTTGAACTGACTTAAAGTTCCCTTTGCGTGATTTGCCTCTTTGCAAAAACCAAATTGTCGTTCTCAAAGTTGATTTTGGCAGGTCTTCAGTGGATTCAAATATCCTTAATTTAAGTCCCATGTCTGAGTACAGACAGTCCTGTATCTTTGCTCTCAATCTATGGATGCACAATATTTGTTATGCGTTGTTGTGACAATTAGGTATTCAAACACACCATAGAGTTGTTCATCGCTAATCAACAACGATGCATCCATGTGTCTGCATATTTTTATCGTGCGAGGGTGGCTTTAGCCACCGGAGCATGATAAAAATATGCCGGAGAATCGGATGCAGAGTTGTTGATTTGCAATGAACAACTCTGTGGCGTGTTTGAATACCTTTCAACAACGAAAATCTTCCTAAAAACCTAAATTCTAATTTTTTTCAATTTAACAGATACCGGTAGGCCTACGCATCTTCATAAAAATATTTAGCATACCTGAAGCAAAGTGCTAATTTTTGAATGTTTGCTGCTTTGACGTTATCAATTTTTCCCAAGCACAGGGTTTGATGCGCGATGATCAGTGCGCCGACTTTTGTGTACTGTGTAGACGCACTTCCTTAAAGACCGTGCCGTGCGTAACGCGCTAATTTGAATATCAACTGTCAATTCAT
This sequence comes from Ophiothrix spiculata, assembly GCA_000969725.1. Lineage (NCBI taxonomy): Eukaryota > Metazoa > Echinodermata > Ophiuroidea > Amphilepidida > Ophiotrichidae > Ophiothrix > Ophiothrix spiculata. The sequence goes on along the minus strand of JXSR01S074372.1, from coordinate 29,196 downwards.
CACAAATCAACAAACAATATGCTCATGTATAAAGAGATACAGTGAGTTGTTGAAAGTTGCATCAACCCAGTTGTGTGATTGCAACCGCTCCATGCCAATGTTGTGACTTTTCAGAAAGCTAGTTCGAAACTGCTTCTGATTTAGTTTATAAAAGGATGTCTGCATTCTTGTGTTGTTGTGAAATTAATTTGCAGTTGAAGTTATTATGTCATAGTCTGGTTTGCTGCTGCAACTGGTTGTAACACAGCTCACGGTGATTATATAACACTTTTTTGGCACTTGAGTGCTTTTTGAGCGGGGAATTCAAATTCATGCTGTGAACCCAGTGAGTCAGTGCAGATTTTATTAAGTATTAAAAAATCCCATATTCCTGTGGATAATTATGCAAATTTTGCCAAAGCTGCTCAATTTGGCATGGTATTTTGTTAATCAGCAAGAGTATTATTCAATACACTTATCAGATTGTGGCAACACCTCCCTAAGATTTTCTATTTGGAAATCCTTTAAGTATTTTCTTCCAGTGTGTATGTACAGATCTCTCCTATGAATTGATATCAAAGTAAAAACCACCAAACGTCTGTTGTCATCACTGTGGTGTTATTATAAAGAGAACTTTGCAAACTCAGATGATATTTGAACAAAATTCAACTTTGCAATGAGCTATTTTTGCCAGATTTTTAGCTGAATAAGTAGGGAAATTATGATTTACATCTACTTAGGTAGTTTGAAGCTTATATCTATGTCAAACATTTTTGAAATTGGAAGAATAAGAACACCCCTATATCAATACCTTTGACAAACCTTCATACTCGTATGACTACCCAAAATTTCACAATTTATGCATCAAAAGATATGCATAAAAGATATAGAAATGTAAGCGTTTGGCACAGCAACATAACGTTATCTCAATATCCAAGGAATTACTTAATGTTACTTTAAGATGTGTCTATAACTGCATTAGTTCGTTGCGAAAGACGTGAAACATCCATTTTTAATCGTGTTGTCATACAAAGCAAGAAACTTAGTGATGGTTTTGAAGACATGTCCATCATTGTAAAATACCTGCTTGAATTATGAATATGGGGGATTGAGTATTTTATCTCATTTTTGGAAACACAGCACTAATCATTCATGGACAGCTTGTTATAGTGTCTTGGTTGATGCAATAACTTTCAGACTGAAAGATTGCAAATCAATCATGTATTAAACAATATTCAAACTCTGTGCACTATATATACAGTAATATACACCCACACACCAAACCTTAAACTATGGTCACAATAGGTTGTATAGCGGTCGTACGACCGATTAACAATGTTTATTTGACCACTTCGTAAACATTCGTACGAGCGTCTTGCGGTGGTCTTACGAAAGAGTGTTTACACATAATCAGCTCGCAAGGTCGCACACATTGACTGTGTTCGTGCGATAGACTTGTGACAATTTTGTCAATAAAGTACAAGAATAAAGCGTGGAAAGGGGGATACAACACAAAATAGAGATAAAACAAATAAAGAAAGGGTATTAAGAGAAGGTGTAGAATTACAGAAAGAGAAAAGAGTAGGGTAAATGTAATTTTACGGCACAAAATACCGTCATTACAACAAATTCCTCGCTTAAGAAAAAAAAAGGGGGGTGACATCATATTCAAATTCTCCATGGTGCCACTATCGCAAAGCATACTCGCACTCAATATTTTCAACTTCTAGCATGGTAAGAGTACGGTATTCAACCCCCTGAAATTAAAAATCAGTCGCAGTGCCTATCCTCGTTGACATAATCAATGACCAGTAATGTTTGAGAACAGCATACCAATGGCTCCTACGAGCCATTGGTATGTTCACCGACCATGTCAATATCAACATATAAAGCAAATGTGATTACTATATGCTAATCCCAGAGAGATGATTAGCACGTCTCTGTCAACTTCCACATTAAAAAGCATTCATTTGAATAGGAATTACAATGGCAAAGCTCTTACGATGTTCGTACAACAGTCGTGCGAACGCCGTACGAACGTCGTGCGGCAATCGTATGCAGGTATTCGCAAGGCACTCGTAGCAAGATATTGAACATGACAAATAACCAGGCTGCGAGCTTAAGAACTGTTTTTGATCATACGATGTTCTTGGGGCGTTCGGTCAAAACAACTAATCACAGCTTGTTTGTAAGGCGTTTGCGACCAGTCGTAAGGGTATTTTTTAATCTGTTTTAAAAACAAAACTCTTTTTCGTAAAGGGGAAATACATCTTTTAACATTGCCCAGAAAAGAAATTTCATAAAAATTAACATTTGTCAGATATTTGTAAAAAAATATACCTATTCTTGCGAACGCCGTCCGAGCCTCATTCTTAAAGGAGTCGTACGAGTCTTTTGATCGTACGATCATTGTGACCGTAGCTTTAATATGATCTTATATAAGTCTTTGGAACATATTTTATGTTATGAATTATCAATAGCTGAGAGCCTATTGATGATTTTTTTTGTAGAATCCATTTCGCTGTTCAGTACTTACAAAAGAGACAGTTTCCAGTGTATTGTTACTAGTGTTGTAATGTAGTATAAAGTAAAGTATATGGTACCAGAAGCAACATAGCAATAAGTGCTATATTTTATTGCCAGTATTTGATTTATTCAGATTTTATTGAAATTCAACTGGATGACTAATCTTCACCAATTAATCTATTATTATATGGTGTGGATATGTTCTCCAACATTTATCCATATAGAATATAATATTAAATGCCATCATAATTATTTGGAAAGATAAGAAAATTAATATCCATCATATTTGAATGCATTCTAACACCCCACATTTATTGGCCTGTCTTGGGAGTGGTATATTGCAACGTATCAATAATTGCAGTGTTTTGATATGACTGTACCATATAAACATATATCATTAAACTGTGCATATAACTCATGTCACTTTTGACCTTTTTGAATCTGGGTGATAATTTATGACAAAGTAGATATCGTTTTTTGTATCAAGGGCTACAACTGAAGCATAAAGAAGAGACACTCACTTGCTCACTCAGTAAACTGATCCCAGTGGATGTGACTGGCACTGACTTGTGTGTTTTGCCACACATGACTCTCTGTAGTTCTGCTCTATAAGCAATATGAATGGCTTCCCACAGTTAGGGGTATTAATGTATGTCACATTTACATCCCTTATTGCAACTACTGCTTGGCATTTATATTTTGTTGAACGCATTGATGTCGGAACAAAATCCTGGATTCTAATTGGCCAGTTGAGTCTGTTCTATGTTACTCCTTGGTATGAAACATCCACGTGGACTTGAATGAAAGTCTACAAAATGTATCTCTGCAGTTAAAGGGGCAATTCATGATCAGCTTTTCATCCTCAAGGTCACCTCTATCAAAACTGATTTTTAAGCTAGAAAGAACCCTTGACTGGTATATATTACAAACCCAAAACCATTCTTTCAAATAAACTATTTTTGAGAAAATTGAAAAATAATGTCGGGAGCTCTGACAGTTATTACATCACAGTAGCCTATGAAGATTTGCGCCCTGTAATTATGCCCTCTTTACATTTTGCTTTTGCATTGAAGAAAAAAGAACAGGTGAAAATTTTATATGGCAAAGAAAAGGCTATTTTACAGGACATCATCATAAAACAGGTGATGCATGTTTATAATGCTTTTGAGAAATAAGTGCAACCCAAGTGTGACTTAGTTGGACTTGATTTACTTGCACTACATGACTGCACATGGATGTGCCTTATTAACAACATGAAAAGACGGGAAGCTGTAGATGTGGGTTTTTAATATAAATGACATTTTGCTTTTGTCTTCCTTTGGTAATAATCAAAGTAAGCATTTGTACTTACCACTATAGCTCTATATTCTTGAACCAATTATTTGTCTGTCTAGGATGCCAATAATTATGCATTCTTTCTGACCTGGTGTAATATCTACAGAATAAATGGACAAGTACCATGGTGTAATTTCAGAAAAAAATTGTTTAAAATGTATAGATGAGCTGTGATATCCATGGTGTTCAATATGCTCAAGACCTGCGGTAGAAAGAGATAAGCTATCCCATTCTTATCAATTTGTAGTTCAACATAATTGATGACTATTTAGAAAGTTTCTATTAAGTATCTGTTTTTGTCTTTATTTTACAGAAACTTGAAATTTGTTGTATAGAGATTTCTAAAGTTTAGAATCAAGCATTAAAATTGACGAAAATAACCATTGTGATATCAAGAACTCCATATTCATCTCCTTCCTAACATTTTTGAAATCTGTTTTCCAAATCCTTTTCATGCTATTTTGAAAGAGTCTGTCTCCTTCTATCTCAGACCATGAACATATTGAACATACCTCCTAGCCCACAATACAATGCCAGCTGTAAATATCTTTAAATCTTGGAAAAGGTTTTTGGTATCAATAGTGGTTCCATTTACAGAATTTCATGTTGTTGAATACATCAAATAACAGGTGAAGCATGTACAAATGGCATTTAAGACGTATACACCATTAGATGTGGCTTACTTTGCCCTTATTTTGCAGCCAAACATGACTTTGCAAATTTCCAGCTAATTACAGACATTGCACATCATGGTCTTAAATTGCATGGCCTTCTCATGCTTGATTTAATGTATTTTTACTTATCAGATTGCTATTTATAATAGAAAAACAGCTAATTTTGAAAGCTTGAATGTCTAAAAAGGTGAAACACGCTGAATTTGTAGATCCTTCCACAATTCCTTCAAGGAGATTTTAATATCAAGATCGGGCATATTTTTTGGTAATGCCTTTGAATTTTGGTGCTGAATTATGTCTCTTTGAAACAAGTCAAAATAGTCACACATTTTGTGTAAATTTTGATAGTTACACTGACATACTGTATAGAAGATTTTGTGTGACAAATCTAGTGATTTATAATCCAGTGACAAAATTGCTACAGAAAAACTTCTACATTTTGACCCCATCCTTTCTGTCAACAGAGCGTCATGTAGTTTTCCAAAAGTTGTTTTCAGATGAATGTTTGCTTTTAACTTCAGCTTGGCTCAAGCAATACAATCAAACTTTATAATTGCAAATTCCTTCATTCATATAAAAATAAGTATTTGTTAAATTTGAGGCCAAATTACATCATTTACTTTTAACATCGACGTTGTGTATTACATTTGTAATATTTTCTTCTTTTTTTAGCATTTGCTTCATGAAGATGACTTGAAAGATGATTTCTTCATAACATTCCAAGAATATCAAGTTATTAAAAAAAACAAGATTGTTTTGTTGTTAGAATGTGAAGTAAAGCATTCTGGCCTCCAATTCTGCTTGACAAAGTACAAATGCAGTATGTGCATTTATAAAGCATAGCAGATACTTCCATTAATTGTACAATTTCACTTCAATCCAGTTCCATGCAAAAAAGTTGTCTGTATACATATGTTTGATATTGTAGATACCGCATTAAAGGTGTATGTTCCGATCACTTTCACTCACAAAATCAAATTGGAGATTTTGATAATACATGAAAGCGCATATTTTTCTCATAACCCTGTGAATTTTCACGCCTATATTATGTTTCGTTGAAGAGATATGGTAAAAAAGTGCTGAATTAATGGAACATTTTGTTAACAAAAATAAATATCCTATATGTTTCTATGGGTCACTCTCAGACACATATTTTCCTGTAGCATTAATTTGGCTCATGATATGAGAAAGAAACTTTACGGTTGCTTTATATAGGATGATGACCCTTTATTCAAACATGGAAAAAGAGTATGTTAAATTTTTTACCAGATCGGAATACCTACCTTCAAGTTATGAAAGAGCATTGATCTCCTGCTCATTTCTGCAGAATTTCTCTGTGGGAAAAAGGAAGTAGTTTGCAATTCATCCCATCCTATCACTCACAATCTACCTTACAGTACCACATGTCAAACACTCTCATGTATCTTTGGCTGTCAAACCTCCCTGTCATCTTGTATGACACAAGGATGGATTGGTCAGTAAGATGTGTGTTTCTGAAATATAAGCCATGCAACTGCAGTTTCCTTTGGCTTGTAAATGTCTAGAAGTGTCATAGACTGTTAAATGGTTAATTTGAAGGGTTCATTTTATAGCATAGATTGTGTGCCACTTAATAGGACATTGGACAATTACAGCACCATACCCAATTTTATTCAAGACATTTATAGGGTTTTACATCGTTTGAAATGTAGCGGTAATAATGGAAGTCTTCAAAGTTTCATTGTCAAATAGAGCCTCTATATATCAAACTATTAAGATTTACCTTTAATATTAATTATCATTGTCAATAATCAAAATATACTGCCCATAAAAGTTGAAATCTTAAAATCAGCGGGCGTTGGCGACCGCAATTTAATAACAGCTACTAGATTTAGGGACAAGGGATTTCTAAAATGCAAATTTAGGATACATTTTATGTGTCTCTGTATTGGCGCATTAATATTTAAAATGTTACAAAAAAATCATATTTTTACCTTTATTCAAATAATAACAAAAGTTCTTCTATAGTGATACACTTCATTATATTATTCTTAATCTTGTGTGAACCCCATTCGTAGCAAAGAAATTTTAAGTTTATTCGATGCACTATATTTTTCGTATTGAAATTACACGAGTGACATCGCGGAGGGACACTCAATCAAATATGATAGTAGAGAGGCATGGGCAACGTTGTCAGGAAATTCATTGGCAAATTGATATTTCTTGATAGTAATTACCAAACATAGAGAGTGTACATCACTAGCAGATAAAATTCTTAAATTTTATCCAATGCACCTTTAATCATTTTGATTGGGAACTGTGGGATAGATTAAATCTGCAGTAAATTGCCTCATTAAAAAATTAAGGGTTTAAATATGAAAATCCTAATTCTTAGGAGAAGTATCAAATTGGTTTCATATTACAAAAACAACTGTTGATCAAATGTATTGTTTAAAAAAAGAATTTACTTTCACTAATAAAATTCAATGGATTTTTGGTTTCATAAAACACAATAGCCTATTTTACGGATTCAAACTCTCAAGTATCCTGCATTTGTTGACTTAAGTGACAAGAATTACTGATGCTTTATCAGTTTTGTTATGCATTATTAGTACTACATTTTTGAACTAACCCAAAGCTCCATTTTGTGGGAGCATGTATCAAGGGACATGAAATGTGTGAAATATTCCTCAAAACAAGTTAGAAGTAATAATAATAGTTAAAACCTCACAGCAAATAAATTGTTCACTTACGTGAGCTTTCGTCATGCACCCGCTACGACTTTTTCAAACTGATGGTGAAGGCAATCCTTGCCGTAATCCTTAGAGAGACGTTGATAAAAGTTATTCTGCTGTGGTTCTGACATAATGATAATAGTTAGAAACTATCTCACAGCAAATAAATTGTTCACTTACGTGAGTTAGAAGTACTCACAATACAAATTGGTTTTTTCAACTGATCAATATTTAGATATATCGTATGATTTATAGATTAATAACTGGGTATTACTTGACGCGAGTGTAACTTTGCAACAGTGATGCACCGCATGTTGGAGTTGGAGTTGTCTGTGCTTATGAGGGTAAGCTGAGTGAGTTGGACAACTTCGACTTCAGCACAAGGTGCATTATTTTTGTACAATTTTACAAGCGACAAGTAAAAAGCAGTTGTTTATCTAATTCATACGCGAGAATGGTTTGAATATTTAATTGTGATGAAATTAAATAAACATAACAACATTATAGTTTGTTGTTGTTACAACAAAACATAGAAAATACAACCATCTATCGTCCAATCATAATTTAAATTTCATTTCAAAATGAAATTTGCAATACACGCGTGAGCATGCTATGCGTACATGGATTTGCTCTATGCAATAGGCAGAGTGCATCAGAAGGAGATTAATGAATCTGCAAAAATTAGCAACTGTCCATTTTTAGGTTAACAATTTCAATGTGTATTTAACACAAGAGTATATGAATGCTCATTAATTCAATCATTCACCCAGTTTCATTATATCTTATTATTCTTAGGAGCAAGTTGACTAATTTTATTACTTTATCAATCTATAAAAAGGCTGTTGTCTTTGGTGCCAAATGCTGAGTGTGCTTACTGCTAATGGTCTAGTAAAAACCTGTACGAAACCTTGGGAAGCTGACTCAGGCAGCGATGGTGTATGTCGGCTGATCAAGGTTCAGCGCCCCTAGAGGTTGCAGCAAAACCTGAAATGATGCTTTGTGTGGAATGGAACCTCTTTGGGCCACAGTGGTCAGCGAACACATGTAAAGTGTGCAGAGGACACAGGGAATTACAAATCTGGGAGGCATAGTGCATTATAAATCTCCAGTATTGTTTATGTTGCATACAAATTGAACATTAGTGGTAGCATAAATCTGTCTGTGTGACAGGCCATTGTGTTTATCAATTCGTATTAATCTGTCTGACATATTGATATCAACATTCATATCTCCATAAAAAAGTCAATTATGTTTATAAAATTTCAAATTATATTTGTTACATTGATTCTAAATTGCTATTTCTATTAAAAGGTAGTAGACAGGAATCAATATGTTGCTACGGCAACCATATTGAAGTTTACAATAGGATTGGTGGGTTTTTTTTAGAATGAAGTTTATCTTTTTTTTCTGGAAGGCCAAGTAAAAATAATGATTTTCGTTTAAAGAAAGAGAGCTATTTAGCTCAGCAATGCACAGTATAAGATATCTTAATTCAGATACATGCTATAGTAAACTTTTTCATTAACCCTTTGGGTAGGGGAAGTAAATGTTTTTTCAATGTTGCACATTATTGTAAAAGCAACTGACCAAATGCATTTATGTAATCTCTTTTACATCCTTTTTACAAAAAAAAAATGGACACCACCTAAGATGGGTATATATTAGAGCTTAAACTAACAGGATATGATTATGATTACCTCATTTGTTATCAAAAATGGTCAAAATCCAAACTTATATTATATATTTTAATGTATATTTTATTGTGTTTTATACGATGGAAAATAAAACATAAATATGAATGAATATAAACAATCGATGAGATAATGTCATTCAATATTATAAGATTTCTGGAAACTTAATTTTAACAAAATTTGACGTTTGACAGCTACACAAATGTTTGGTGTGTTCAGTGATTAATTCTGTGATCTCATGGAATGTCAAAATATTGTCAGATCAATTTGATTAAATTAATGTCCATGAAGATTCCTCTGATCTCCTTATATATAGAAAAGGCAAAGTTCTAATCGTAAAAATATCAAACTCACAACAGTATTTTGCCCTTGGACCAAACTCAAGGATGCAGAGTTATCCTAAGGTTATGTTATCCATGGGATATCCAATCCAAACTAAATTAGAAGTCATAAGTCCTCAATAGTATATCAAGATTCCTGGAATCACAGTTCTCCAAATGTATGCGGAAAAGACAACAAATACTGATTCTTTCCAGCATATCTACCAAAATCTTCAGCACAAATAATAGTTTTCAATCAGCAGTCGCAGTAAAATATGACAAATGCCAAAGATAACTAAAATAACTTAACTAAAAAAATATATCATGCTCTCAAACTCCTACACCACCTCTCCTCAATGAACTCCAGTCACTTTCTGATTTTTTCTGAGAATGTCTTTCCTGAATCAACAGGCTATTACTAGTATATGGAATTTTCTCACATGGGTATTTCAAATCATCAGGGAAATTCCTATTGCATTATCTTGTGAATAGAGAATTGGGATTTTCCCTGTTGCAGAAATGGAGAATTTATAAACGTTAATATGATTGCAGAATAGCTTTAGAATAAATCCTATTTGCAGAACACTGAACATAATGTAAAGTTGTTCACCAAATATACTTTAAACTAACCCAATATTGTTTGAACTTATTTCTGTTAGCCATGGCCACATGAATTGCTCCATTAGTATCTCCTGAGGGAGGAATTATTTTGACTAATGTCCACAGAAGAATCTGCCACACTTGACACAAAACAAAACAATTTCAAAATTGTCAAAGGTTCTCCAGTAAAACGTTCCCATAGGAGGAATAACATTTTACTTCAGAATAAAAACAAAATGCAACACTAACAAATTGGCAACCTAAACCTAAGTTTCAAATGATTTGTTTACATTTTAAACAGTTGAATATAAAGGAACGATAACAGGGGCAATTTCTCCAGGTAATGTTGCATCCTTAGGAACACACTGTTCTCTAGATGAGTGAAATTTATAACTTGAGAATATGACTACTACCTATATATTCCCTGAACCACATTTCATAATGTGCATTCAAAATAGTCGTATCTGCAATAGCTGTTATTTTTTCATAAATTTGCATTTCCAGTCTTGTGTCTGTAACCTGAAGAATCATTTCAAGAGCCGCTGCCATGTGAGAGAAATTTTGAGGGATTGTTTGCATTCTAGTGATAATGTGTTAGATAAATATAACGTATGGCAGCCATTTCAGATACAACTTTCTTGCATTCTCATGACAAATCATAACTTTCTTTTATATTTTATTAAAGATACTATCCATTATTGTATATTTTTGAAAACTCATGAGAACTTGTTGGACTCAAAGAAAGACATGAGGATGAAAACAAGATAAACATATTTCCTTCTTGAGTGAAAATTAAATCATATTACTGGATGACTGGCTGGATTGGTGACGATTTGTGTTTTTTGAGGAACAAATGTTGTTGTTGACTTTTAAGAATTGACACCAGACAAACGTTAGTTTTGCATAGTTACTTTTCATTGTGCAAATGGGTTAAACATTGTCTTTGTAGTTTAAGAAAACTTCAATTTACTCCTCTTTGTTAAAACACCTGTCATTATGGTAGTGGTGTGTAAGTGTTCAAATATCAATGTTTAAATGCCCAAAAGAGTGAAATGATATCATTTTCTTACCATCTTGTTGCTAAATATGTTTAGTAAGGTGATAGTTACAATGTAAGATACCTTCACACAAGGTCATATAGATGACATCTTTGCAAGTTTTAATATGATTATGAAGATCCTATTTCATTAGAGTTGGAAGTGAACAAACAGCCTTGCTACATTATTGCCTGACAATCTGGGTGTTAAGTGAGGTGCCTTTGCACACTCTTTCATGGCATCATTGGTATAAGCTTCCATGATCATATTACAAGCCCTGAAAGCCAATGGATGTTATGTAATATCTTGGTAACTGGAGTTCTTGTCAATATATTGGATATGTTACCACTTGCCTTAATGATAGCATATGAGCCTCTGTAGCTAGAAGACACCAGACTGGCTTGAGTTTCATTCCTCATTTGTATAAGATGAGTGAGTGCATGGGATTTTCTTCAGGGTTTGTAATTATGGTTTTTGCAGAAAATGGTGAAGATGTGTTTTTCTCCAAAAGCAGGATATTTCAACTGGGTAAATCTAACCCTAACCCCTCTGAATCTCACAATATCCCATTCCACAAAGTTAAGAAATTTGACTAAGTCCAAATACGTCATAGACCCGAGTAAGCTATGACCACGAAATCGCTGCCATGGCAGCGCTTGCTCAGTGGCTTGACATAGTGATAATCGGATTGGGAAGCGAGGGGTCCTGGGTTTGAATCCAGGTGAAAATCCGTGATTTTTAACCTTAAAATTTCTGAGGAGATAGTTTTCGTATCCGATTTGCGAGTTCCGCCGAACTGATATCGAGACCAAGTTACCACATGATCTCAGCAGCAAAAATATATTTTTTATAGGAACAGTCTATACACTAGATTACAGATTCCAATGAATACTAACCTTAACTTGCCTATTTAATCTTGCAAACCAAGTTATGCAGATCCAAGTAAATAATCCTAATCAAAACAGGTCTAGGCTAGCGCTTATGTATAACTGTTTCAGCTCTCCACCCATGAAAATAAAATGTGACTGTTCATCCCAAATCAGCTGTAAATGCAGCCCCTTGTCATTTTCACCTTTTTACATATTTGCACCTTATATATGACACATCAATGAACTTCACTCAGTTTCCAGAAGTCAAGTTATAGTTCATCAAAGGATGTCAGGGAGTAAAATGAATAACTGAGATAAATGCGTTCAAAGAGTAGTAAACCCTGTTTTCTGTGAAGTTGTCCTAAAAATATATAGATATATTTCATTTTTCGATCATTTTCTTGAAATGAAACTTTGCTTGCTGTTTTGAAGTAAGCATAAGAATTGTGAATCTGTCAAAAATTAATTCCAGCAAATTACGACCTTGCCATGTATTTTCAACTGCACCGCAATATGAAGTTTACTGCATTTACGGCTCGTTTGAGATGAACGGTCACAAATAGTATCGATAGGTTGTAGGTTTAAAAAAAATGTATTCTGGGATCTAGGAATGCATTGTTGAAATAAATATCAGAAAGAACAAAGGAAAAATGCATTCCAGGGATTTAACCTAAAAGCCTCTTCCTTATTTAGAAGTCAGAGATAACATATGCATAGATACAGCGAGACAGTTACACAAAATTTAAGCATGAATTATGTTTTTGTATGGCTTTCTTTCTGTATGATTTCATAGTCACTGAAGTATGGAATGTTCCACGAAAAGAGAAATTTTTAAAATTTGATTGTGTGATATCAGGAAGGATGTCAAAAAGAACAAGTTGTATAGAAGCATTGAGCATCACCATGCCCCCTAATTATATTTCTTGTTTTGAAATGTGTCCCAAGAGAAGGGGAAAATCAAGTCCATGCAGTTGGACCCATCCAAGATCTATTCTATGGCTAAAAAGCTATGAATATTTTGCAAATATGGTCTAAACATTTTACATTTGTGCGTGTATGAATGGGGACGATAAATCTTATGAATGATTTGTGCTATTTGTTGCCGGAGTTCATTCTTGTCCAAGTTTGAAATGTTTGCAGAAAAATATATTTATTCATAAAACATTATCAATTATGTTGCCACATTTGAAATACTGCATTTGTAATACTGCTGTATAGACAATGGTCTCGTTGTTGTACATTGGCATGCTCAGAGGGTGGCTTTAGGGGACTGAAGCCTCCCCTCCCCCAAGATTGTAAAAATTATGTAAAATCATCCTCCTTTTAATGAATTTTACCACTCATCCCCCGTCAATCGGCAAATCAACTTTAGCCCCCTGCCCGCAAGGAAAAATCCTGGGTACGTCAGTGTTGCAAGATACAAGAAACATTTTTATTTACACCAATTTCATGTAACAAATATTCTGTTAGAATGTTTCTGAGCATTATCATCATCTCTGTCATGGTGACTAGTCTCAAATTACACAACATGAGTGGTTCTGAGTTGTCATATTACCTAGATGCTATCATGTAGTAATAAATTTGTCATCAAGTTGCGGTATAGGAGAAGATTTTGTGCAAGTTAAGAAAGGTCGAGTTGAAAAGAAAGTCATCAAATATTATTACAAGGATTTCATGTAAGAATTCACTACACCTCTTGAATATCTATAATTTGGTTAAATAGTGGAGATGCGTAAACAGTGTTTTTGATTACTTTCCAGCATGTGCGTTAATACCCAATTTAGCTGCGTGGTTATGTGTTTCCACGTTAAGGAAAGTAGTAAAACATTCTGTATGGTACATCTGTATAGCTCACAGCGAAGTACTTAATTTGTTGACTTTTAGATTTATTTCCAAGTTATGTTTGGAGTTTTTTGAGGTGTAGTAAAACAAATATAACTTGGTTTAAATCGGAGAAGTACTACAAAATACTGATGATGATGGGTGATCAAGACTGCGCCTTGGGAGGAAGTCTCGATCATCCACAGTATTTTGCAATACTTTTCCAAAACAAACCAAGTTGTATTTGTATACTAACTTGTCATACCTTACTAGAGGGACAATTAACTTTTAATTTAACTGACCTTTTTCCATGCTTAATTTTGCTTCATGGAGGGACAACTCACTTTTTAACTCACTTTTTCCACAACTTTGTTTTACACTCGCCATTTACCCATTCCATGCCAGTACAAACTATATAGGAGCCTGGGGGCAAACAGAACCTTCAGTATAAGGTTGTTAAGGTTGGTTTTGAGAGATTCAGGCAAGAAACTTGTTGTCATAGCTGAGATATTTTACAATTATATGGAGTTATTTAGTGTAACACAATTGACTCTAGGGTAGGCTTGTGTAATGGAAGAGTATATGGTGTCTTTTTTCCAAGTTCCATTGTTCCCCTTCATGATGTTTTAAGATAGTAAACTTGTTTGAAAGAATGCTTAAATGACACATATATTTTGCAAAATATCCTGTAAAAGACCATCACTGTTATTGTGATACGTCCAAAATTAGAGGCTATGCATGAGCATAATATTTTTTATAATAAATTGCATGCTCTCATATAGTGATATATTTGCCACCCAGTGTCAGTACAAGACTACATTTGATGAGTTAGACAACAAGAAGATATATAGCAGGTACATTAACCAAATCACCCCACAAATAGTACACCTAAGAAGAAACAGAATCTCCAATATAATGTTATTTGTGAGAGATTTAAGCAAGAAATTTGTGATCATAGCTGAGATATTTAACAATTATGTGGAGTCATGTAGTGCTACAGAGATGACTTCAGTGTTTCAATGTTTAAGGCAATTTTACACCACGAAAACAAAGTGGTTCCTTCAGCGCAAGAAACAATTGTTATCCTTTTTGATGAGTTTGTTGTGGTTTGTAAAACTTTGTTACATGAATGTTACAGTAAAAAGTGCTTTATATCTACTATCTTTTAAAAATTGAGATTTGTTATTTTATTTGAAATAGGAAAAAAGTTTCTTAAAAGCTGATGCATGACTGTTTCCAATAGAATTGGAATGCTTATAATCAGATGAGGGCTGCTCAGGCAAAATGAGATGAAAGTTGAAAATTTCAAAAATTAGTTTATGACATATTTTAATTCTTTTTAATCTCAGCATTTGAATGATATGTCACTCTTTCCTTCTCCATTCTTCATTTAGAGATCCAAATCCAAAGCAGTCCACTGAATATATTTCTATCAAAATTAGTTGCAAATCGATTTCTAAGATATTGATTACTGCAGTGTATAATAGAAACATACAATCAATTAACCGTGAATATACTACCAGGTGACGTTGACCTTCAAAACCCTAAGTATAAACACTTATGCAATTAAGGCGTTTTATGTCAAAAAACGAAATTTGACTTTTTCACCCTATTTTTACGCTTAGATGCCATTTATTCAAAATGTAGATTTGCAACTTTCCTCTCATTTTGCCAAAGCATCCCACATATTTTAGCACTATAAAACATTGCGCTGGCTCTGTAGAAACGGGTACCTAACCCTAACCCCACTGAATCTCACAATATCCCATTCCACAAAGTTAAGAAATTCGCCTAAGTCCAAATACGTCATAGACCGGAGTTAGCTATGATCACGAAATCGCTGCCATGGCAGCGCCTA
>JXSR01S074371.1:74358-85392 GCA_000969725.1 Ophiothrix spiculata | reverse complement strand
AGGATCAGCAGTTCTTTTTCACTGGTGATAAAATAAGAAGTGAAGCTTGTGTTCAGAGTCTGTCTCTGCAACAAATGCCAACATTGGGGCTCTGCACACAGGAGCATCAAATCTAGATGCATCTAGATGAATGTGCATTTCTGAAGTGCAGATGTATTCACACAGTCGCGTATCAATCTGACTTTACTACCATTGTGTGTACTGACACGCTTGGGTGTGCGTTTGAGTGGAAGTTGAAATATGCAGCTACGCGTATGTACATACACAGTCATTTACACTCGTGTGATCATTTGCTGAAGTCCAGTTTAATCTCGAGTATCTTGATGTGCGGAGTACAAATTGATTTGCTCTTGTGGAGAGCTCCATATTGTAGAACTTACTTGCATACCTGCTGTAATTGCCTAAAATTAATAAAATTAGATATAAAAACCATTGGAGCAGTAACACCCTTTATCACACATCCTACACCGAGCATTTCCATTGCAGTGTGTGTCCTGTGAATGTGGACACATTTAGGCCAGCTATTGATTTCACAACCCTGGATTCTTTCATATATTAAATTGTGTTTATTCCAGCAATGCTATAATCACATAAACATTCAATGACCTTTCTTATTTGACAAATACAGGACAACATATTCAATATCAAGTAAACTGAGATAAATCTTAACTTGAAATAAACAAGAAAATCAACTAATCAACATTACTGCAGCATACTTCATGCACAATATACATTCACTGTGACATGCTGCTGAAAGTCATTATTGTCAGCTGTTTAGGTTAAATATGTTGAGCTTATCTTGTATTAACACCCATCTGAGACCTCACCTATTGTTTATTCGCTCCATTATTTTGTAGGAATGGAGCGTTAAACAATAACTCTGGGTCCAATCTGCTGGATAAGAATGTGGACACATTTAGGCCAGCTATTGATTTCACAACCCTGGATTCTTTCATATATTAAAATGTGTTTATTCCAGCAATGCTATAATCACATAAACATTCAATGACCTTTCTTATTTGACAAAAACAGGACAACATATTCAATATCAAGTAAACCAAGATAAATCTTAACTTGAAAGAAGCAAAACAATCAACTAATCAACCTTATTGCAGCATGTATTTAATCCCTGCACAATTTAGATTTACTACATGCTAAAGTTAGAAGAATTGTCATTTGTTAAATGTGAGCTTATCTTGTAAGAGTTACATATGGTAAATTTATAGTTCTTTTGAGCTACCAAATATGTTTGTCTTTGATATTACATTAATTCCAATGCATCTAATCAATACAAGTTGCTTAGTGTTATAAATCACCAAACATTTGACATCAAACAAAAATGTTGTGGTGTATTGATTTTTTATCATCAAGCCTCCATAATTAATAGAAATACATTGGAACTATATTTCAGATTATAAGATAGCAAAGACTTGTTGCACCAAATATTTGGTAGCTCATAAGAACTACACTTACAATAAGCAAAAGAAACTTTGTAATGCATTGGTCTGCTACTAATTCAAATTGTCCCAGTGTGTACCAGACAATTTTGTTGTCAGTTAATTTAGTAGAAACTTGATCTACTTCCCATGTTGATGTAACAAACGACATACATAACTGATCTCTTTTTATTGTCTACATTAGTTGTATTCTAGAGTCTTCATTGATTTTAATGAAGGTCATACTTAATGCATGGTGAGAAGTCGTAACGTTTAGTATTTTAAGAATCAAAACCACCAAAATCCTGCTATACTAACAAATCTTAACAAACAGGTTAAGAATTGTGTCCTACGAAATATATCATGACTTCATCTCCTTTTAAGCCAATCTCAGATTGGCTTAGGAGCTGAATAGTGAGGTGGTAAGGTCTGGATTAGACATGTCATTAATCAATTAGATATCAAATCAATGGAGCAGTAACACCCTAGGCAGCTTTCTCACATGTTCTACAATGAGCACTAACATCACAGTGTGTGTCCAATCTTTAAGATACGCATGTGGACACATTTAGGCCAGCTATTGATTTCACAACCCTGGATTCTTTCATATATTAAATTGTGTTTATTCCAGCAATGCTTTAATCACATAAACATTCATTGACCTTTCTTATTTGACAAATACAGGACAACATATTCAATATCAAGTAAACCAAGATAAATCTTGACTTGAAAGAAACAAAACAATCAACTAATCAACCTTATTACAGCATGTATTTATCACTACATGCTGAAGTCATAATTGTCAGTTGCATAAGTCAAATGTGAATGTATTTTGTAACATTTTACTGAAGAAGCAAATCCCTGTAAGTAGAGATTTCAGTGTGATTACAATGCATTGGTCTGCTACTAATTCAAATCGACTCAGTGAGCACCCAACAATTTTGTTGTCGTTTAATTTAGTGGAAACTTGGAACTACTTCCCATGTTGATGTAACAAATGACATTACCGATCTCTTTTCATTGTCTACATTAGTTTTGATTAAGTTTCTTTTAAAATGACTTGAAATCTGTAATACTTAATGCATGTGGTAAAAGACACAAAACAATAGTTGTATTTGGTGTTTGTGTTTATACAAGTCAGGAGTCCAAAGCAGAGTGATTGGGTCAGAATTTGATTATCATAACTTTTACGATGGTAGGATTTGTTAACTTTTTCACTGCAAGCCTGTTAACATCTCAGCATTGAAAAATATCAATATCCATTTGACACCTAAGATGAGCACAAGAGAGATAACATCTTATTCAAGAACACAACATGTCCTTCACAATGATTTCAAACCCGTAACTCTCACAACCTGATATTAGCCACGTTCAGACTTTAGTATTTATCTCAGCCCAATTCGAGTTAAGGGGTCGAGTTTGCGCCAGTAGAGTTAAAGGTAGAGGTATGTTACACAAGTCTGGACAATAAAAGAGTTCAATAAGTTATCTCGACCCTTACCTCTAGAAAAAATCAGAGGTAAATCATTAACTCGGGGCGCTCACTCAAGTGAGCAACGTGTATGGATATATACCCAAGTTAGTAGTCGACTTAAATCATGGTCAAACATGTTATGAATCATTCATTGATATTCTGCTATGTAGGCACAGTACATGTAGACACAAAAGTACTTGATCTGAAGCAAATTGTATAATGTGAGCTCTGCTTCATTGTAATTTCTGTCATGGGTGAACACTTCTGGTAACTGATCTATCTATGGGCGTCTTTAGATTCTTGTTTCATTATTTGTATACAAACTCAAAGATCAAAATGCAAAATGAAACAAAAAATAAAATAAATAGCAACACAAATATTATAAGCAATAATGCTAAAGTTTTTAGAAAACCCATTCACTTACGGTAGTTATCTCGAGCGCCAATAGTTACCTCGACTGCAAACTCTGGCTAGTCATAACAGTGTTTCCACTTTCCAGGAAATTACCCGAATTCCGGGAAATTCTACTCAATTTCGGGTAATTTTCGGGAAATTAAATAATTCCAGGTTATTTTGGGAAATCTTGAAATTTAAAATATTATTTAAATTTTCAGTGAAATTGGCAATTTGTGTGCAAATTTGAAGATTTCAAAACAATTTTTACCTAAATTTGTCGATTTTACAGATATTTTTCCGTATTTTTTCCTCCGCCACTGACCAAAAAATGACACATTTATAGCAATTTTAGAGATTCCAGGAAATCTCAATGTATTCCGGGAAATTTTGGCTTCTATTTCAGGAAATTAAAATTTAAAATGTGGAAACACTGAGTCATGATAAATGTTGAGGTATCATCAGGTATGGACAACTAGTCGAGTTAGTGAAAATATGTTTGGTATTTTATCACAGGTAATCAAGAAATAAAAGTTAAGTTCCATTTGTGAACACATCTAATGAAGAGCAGAGGACTCAAACTTAACCATTTTTTTTTTTTTTTGGTGGTAATTTATTCAGGTTGTGGAATACCTGAGACATCACTATCATTGACACTTACCCACTATTGCTGTTCCGGCATTGACACTATGCATATCTATGTGAGAATTAGGCTGGTTGATTCGAGTGGTGATTTGATTGGTGACAATCACCTAGGAGAAATAAAGAATAAAATCACTTTCAATGATGTGTGAATAAAATTAGCTGTACCAAAACTTGCAAGTAGACTGAAAGTATTAGAAGGGTAAAATATGTTCAGCATTATCTATAAGGTGTACTACAAAGAAATTCAAAATTTGTTGGTCATTCTGTACTTTGTTATTTGACATTATAATAGTATTTAAAAAAAACAGGTAAGTTTTTAATTTTCTATAATCTCAGCCTTGAAATGAGAAATAATTTATATCACACTTTCTTTTTTCATCTTTTTTCATCTCAATTTAAAATATGCTAATAATTATAGTGTATAATAGCAAAATGTGATCAATTATCCATGAATAATTGTACTTCCTGACATAATTGATCTTCAAAACTCAAGGTACAGTTTAAAGCCTATGCATGAATATGTTTTATGTTAAAAAACAAAACTTGAGCTTTTCACCATTTCTTTTACTTTAAAAATCTTCATTTGCGACTTTCCACTCATTTGACTGGAGCAACCAACAAATGTTAGTGTCTTGTGAATATCAGAGTCGACAATAACAACAATCTTGGGCTACATTGTCACTGGACCAATTTAAGTAATGTGGGAATTGGGCCTAAATAAATTGTTTGTTTGGCATAACCCGACCAACCCTATTTTTGGTGCCGACCCTAGACTTTTTATTTGTTATTTTGCGTGTGTACATGATAAAAATGAGAAAATTATTCATGGAAACAACATACCTTTTACTTTCAGGCTGCTTATATGCCCAGATTGTTAACAAAAATGAAAAATGAAGAGCATAAAATGTTGTTGCTCTATTAGTATGTGTGTACTGTGGTTATTTAGTACTAATTTCAAAGTCAAAAGCACTGACCTGACCTACCTACCCTAATTATTTTTTGTTATGCCAAACAAACATTCTTTAGGCCTTATTTTCTGTGATTGAGTTTTGATGCATTTTACAGCAAAGCAGCATGAAATAATCATTTATGTTTCTAACAAAAAAAGGTCTACTAAGACCCCTAGGTTAGGAAATAGCCTAATACTTTGAAAAAATCTTACTAAAAGTATTAAGAACATAACTAGTTGGCATCCTTGCAAGAAGCAAATGCCACAGCTCCTTTGCATGGAACCATTACTGTACATAATTACATACAGCAATGTGTGCTATTACAGGAAGTCATGTTGTGGAATGTTGTAATAAGCCCTTAAACATTCATGTCATTTCATTTATATTAACACCTCTACCATAAACACAGCTAACCATGCCAGACATGTTGGACTTTGACGCCATCATGGCCTTAGATCATCAAAGGACAAAACGTTAGGAGCATTTGCATGTTATAAGTTTCAATTTTATGTGCTTCGTTTTAAAGAAACTTTTCCTGAATGTTATTTTGTCTATCAAAAGCAGTAAAAATGACAATAGAATGTCTTCAACTTGTTCACCTTTAATTTTCCATGCTTAATAAACAAACAATATTATACAAATATTAACTGCTCGTGAGGGCAATAGTAAAAATTATTGACCCAAACTGATTTTGAGACTGTATACCATTTCCTGAGATGGTCTTGGGAAATAGTATGGTAGTCTTAAATTGATGAAAGAGCAGTCAACATGACAAGTGAGAATTTTAAATCAATTTTCAAATAAAATAAAATGTCTGTTGATCTAATTTTGAAAAGCTTGTAATCAGGGATGCAAGCTACAGAAGTCAAAATTTCCTGAAATGTCAAAAAATGCCTTAAAAGATCATTTTTCCTATTCTTTTATACAGGACAAAATTTCCTGAAAACAAGATCAATTCAGTAAAATTTCCTGAAATCAGGAAATTTCCTGAACACTTGCATCCCTGTTGTAATGAGCTTGTGCCTCTAATTCAATTTAAAAAATTAGCCAGGTACTTTTTACAGAATGATCGGTGAAAACTTTGTGATTTTTACTGTGTTTTGTGTGATAATTGTTAATCTGATCTTAAAGAAGAAATGACACAATGAATATAAAGATGACCAATAAAACCTAAGTTTACTTAATTTATAGGACCAAGTGATAATTGCTAACATTATTGTAGCGTTAAAAAGTTAAAATAAAATCTGAGTGTAATTTAAACAGCATGTATGCTTTAGTGGATGTATAATGCATGTGTATGATCACAACTTCTCATTGACAAAACCACAGATCATAGACAATCAAATAAATGTATTTATTACATCTTTTCTAATGAATCCAAGGGAAGAATACTTGTAACATCTATCCTGGATCAAAACACAGCAGCTTTTATATTTACAATATTTTCTTGGTAAAGCTTTGAAATGTGTCCTAGCCTATGAAGGCGGTACTACCATAAATCCCAAAGTACACACAATTACACGTAGCAATATGCAATTACATGGTGCCATGATGTGAATGTAGTAATAAACACTCTGGCATTCATGTCATTTAATTTGCAATAATGCAGCTACTAGCAAACTACAAGGCATGAAAGAACAGCATCATTTAAACTTAAAATAAGTTACTGCTTAAGCTTTTAAGAGTCTTTTTATTTCAAAATTTTAGAGGTTGCTGATCTCTACATAACTTTGCTTGAATTTCAGTTGTTCATAAAGCACTATTGAAGAAGAAGAGGATGTGATTATGTAAACTAAAAACTAAAATTATTTTTGATGCCTATATAGACACCAGTAGAGAGAAGGGACTGGATTTCTTTCACATGCTAGTTTTTATCTCATTACATCTGTCATTACATATGATGCATTCTATTGAGCAATGGTAAATGTTATTATAAGAGTTTGCAACCATAGATGAGACTAGGTATGGAATCTTGAATAATCAGACAACAATCAAGTTCTATTGTGGAATGGTGTAATAGGCACTTACACATTCATGTCATTTGATTTATATTAAAACCTCTTCTAGCAGTAAGGCTAACCATGCTGGACATGTTGAACAGTAAACTGAAGTGAGATATATATGACGTTAAGATATTGTAGTCCTTTATCTAAAAAAAATGCTTTGTTTAAAAGAAACAGATTTTTTTTTTTCAAGAACATTGGAAATGGTTATTGAATGGTTAATTTTAAGTTGACAATTCCGGGTAAATAGACGTCAAATTCATATCTACTGGTCACAATTGGCATTAGATGCAACAACTCATCATGCACACTGTAATTAATGTATTTTCCCCCATTTTTCTGTTGAATCTTAACATCTATCCTGAATCAAAACACAGCAGCTTCTATAATAACAATATATTCATAGTAACGCTTTGAAATGTCCAAGCCTATGAAGGTGGCACTACCATAGATCCCAAAGTACACACAATTACACGTAGCAATATGCAATTACATGGTGCCGTGATGTGAATCTAGTAATAAACACTCTGGCATTCATGTCATTTGACTTGCAATAATGCAGCTACCAGCAAACTAAACAAGGCATGAAAGAATACATACATACATACATACACTGGCATTTGTAAAGCGCCTTTTAACCAAAAGGATACAAAGCGCTGAGAAAGAAAAGAGAAGGGAAAAGAGAAGGGAAAAGGAAGGAAGGAATAGGTCACAACCAACTAATTCGGGAAAAGGTGACTTTTGATCGACTTCTTGAAGGAGGCAATGGAAGTGGAGCCTCTGGCTACAGCAGGGAGCTGATTCCATAGGCGTGGCGCTGAGGTAGAAAATGCCATATCGCCAGTCAGAGTACGGGTCCTTGAAGAGCTCAGGCGGATGGATGTAGAAGACCTGAGGGAGTAACCAGACGGCTTGTGAATGTGGAGGAGGGAAGAGATGTATTGCGGAGAGAGGCTATTCAGGGATTTGAAGGTATGGACAAGGGTGCGGAATTGGATGCGCTGGGCAACAGGAAGCCAATGGAGATCCCGTAGCAAAGGAGAGGAATGAGTGCGCTTGGGTTTCTTGAAAATGAGCCGTGCACATCGGTTTTGGATCCTCTGAAGACGAGTCAAGTTCTTCTGTGAGATGCCATTCAGAAGAGCACTACAATAATCCAACCTTGAGAGGATAAGAGCACGGACAGCACTGTGGGTGGAATTAAAATCAAGGAACCGACGGATTCTGTTCAGGTTCCTGATCTGAAAGTTCAAAGAACGAGAAAGCTGAGTCACGTGGTCATTTAAACTTAAAATAAGTTACTGCTTAAGCTTTTAAGAGTCTTTTTATTTCAAAATTCAGAGGTTGTCGATCTTTACTTGACTTTTCTTGAATTTCAGTTGTCCATGAAAGATTGAAGGAGAATTGGATATGATTATGTCAACTAAAAACTAAATTATTTTTGATGCCTATATAGACATCAGTAGATAGAAGTGACTGGATTTCTTTCACATGCTAGTATTTATCTCATTACATCTGTCATTACATATGATGCATTCTATTGAGCAATGGTAAACGTTATCAATAAAATAAGAGTTTGCAACCATAGATGAGGCAATGCCGTAGATTCATATATTCAAGTTTCAAGTTTATTTCAATATCATAAAATAACATAGACATAAACATCAAAACATTATTAACATAATAAAAACAAAACAAACTGATATTGAGGAGATAACGAAAGGCCACCGAAGGCCTGAATGGGTTATCCCCAGAAAAACGCTAAGTAGGGCCTACATTTCACATCAAAAAATACAAGCACAAAACTATAAAAGATAGCAACATAAACAACCAAAGCCAAACAAAACTTAGTTATAGTAATCAAGTAATGTGTTTTTCATTACCAATTTAAAATTTTTAACAGTTTCTAACTCTTTCAATTTCTTTTTCAGGGAATTCCAAAGAACAGGTCCAGTAATTCTGATCGCTCTGTCAGCAAACATTTTTTTAGCGTTATATATATTATAATTTTGTGAATTTCTCGTTTGATAATTATGGATTTGGCTATGTTTACAAAAGTACTCGGCAAAGGTTTCTGGAAGATGATTAGTTTGGTGTTTGTACATAATGATTCCAAGTTCAAGTTCAAAAGCATTATACACATTTAGAATTTTATGTTTTTTGAATAGTGGGCCGGTATGACATCTGTAATGTTCATGAGACATAGTTCTTATAGCCCATTTTTGTAACTTCAGAACTTTATCTACATATATTTTACAAGTATTGCCCCAGATTAGAATGCCATAATTGGTATATGGTAAAACCAATGTACAGTATAGGGAACGTAATATATATCCAGTTACATAATGTTTCAATTTAGTTAGCATTCCAACATTTCTAGATATTGTTTTCGATATTGCATCTATATGATTCTTCCAAGTAAGGTTTTCATCTATAATAATGCCTAGAAATTTTGTAGAATTGACCCTTTCCAATGATACACTATCCAAAATGACATTGATAACTTTTTTTACTTAATTGGTCATCATTAATCACACTGTCAGCAATATCGGAAACACCATCAATATGAGTACTGCAATTTTTGGTTTTTACATCTATATATTTACCAGTAGTATGTGATGTTCCCAAGATCATATTCATGCAATTCACTATTAATACATTCCTCACTTCAGTTTACTGATCAACATGTCCATATTGATGGTGTTTCCGATATTGCTGACAGTGTGATTCTAGGTATAGAACCTTGAATAATCACAGACAACTATATCTGCTAACACATCAAGTCCTGTTATGGAATGGTGTAATGAGCACTTTCACATTCATGTCATTTGACTTATATTAATAAGGTTAACCAAAGAAGGTTTACTATGCTGGACATGTTGAGCAGTAAACTGAAGTGAGGAATATTTGATGTTTCAGTTAGTAGTTTTTCATCTAAAAGAAACCCTTTGTTTAAAAGAAGCAGGTCCTTGTGTGTTTTTTCAAAAACATTATAAATGGTTTATTTTAAGTTGACAATTTTGGGTCATTAGATTCATATGTACTGGACACAATTGACATTAGATGCAACAACTCATCATGCACACTGTAATAAATGTATTTCCACCTTTTTTTTTAAATCTCCGTAAACAAATGATACTTGTTACATCTATCCTGGATCAAAACACAGTAGCTTCTCTATTAACAATTTATTCTTAGTAACGCTTTGAAATGTCAATGAAGGCGGCACTACCATAGATCCCAAAGTACACACAATTACACATAGCAATATGCAATTACATGGTGCCATGATGTGGATGTAGTAATAAACTCTGGCATTCATGTCATTTGATTTGCAACAATGCAGCTACTAACAAACTAAACAATGCATGAAAGAATTCTCTCCTTTAAGCTTAAAATATGCCATTGATAAATACAGTTTCAAAATGTATCTATCTTTTAACTTTGTTTAATGTTTAATTCCAGACCAACTACAACAGCATTTCCAGAGCAAGTGATTCTGTTTGTCGTTTGCAAGACATAAAACAAGTCAATTTCTTGTAGTGTAGTGTAGTGTAGTTGGGTATATTTAGCTTGGTTAAAAAACTTTTGTGGTGACAACTTCTCAAAAATCGATGTTGAAATATAGTTAGGATATGTTAAGGTTAAAAAATGCAAGAAACAAAACAAATTCTGTCTTAATATGGTATGAATAAGATTATTTTGGGAAGATAAGAGTAGAACGGGTGCTTATAAACTGATATCCAAAATAAGTTGAATCAATTTTGATAGTAATAGTTGCAATGAATCGTTTAAAACAATGAATCCAAGTACACATCATTGAATCAAGAATTGCCTAGAAAATAACAGTGGAAAAGTAGGTCAATGGAGCATCATTTCTGGGGATTTTAGCACACCACTTGCTAGCATACCATCATGTGGGAGAAACAGTGTTCTTGAGGAAAACAAGAGTTCCTGAGTGTTGTTCTTAATGTCCTATTCCAAATTTTATGTGCAATTGGTAAATTTGGTCTTCTTGAATTGGAATACAAAATACAATGCACAGGACAAAAAAAAATTAAAATTAAAATCTATGTGAGGTTGGTAGTACTAAAGGAATCTGTTGAAGTTGATGACACCTAGGGGAGGTTGGT
>JXSR01S074371.1:47176-59711 GCA_000969725.1 Ophiothrix spiculata | reverse complement strand
GGAACTGCAAAATTCGACAGTGGTGTCATGATTTTATAAAATCCTCGAGTAATGTCCCATCCCCTAGTTCGGACTCAAGTTCACGTTTAAAAAGGGTGGGACATTACACGGGTCAGTACGGTAATTTCAGTATCTCATAGAACATAAATGCCACCAGCAATGTAATGTTCGGTTGGAGAAGATATTTTATTACTCCAAATGGACACATATATCAGAATTATATTGCTACCTTCAGGACTACAAAATGCCAGCACGCTACACTATCATATAAGCTATTACCAATGCAGAATATTGTGTACAGTTATCAAGCGATACAGGAAAAGAATTAGAAGAAAGGCCTCAACAAAAAACCTTGCAGCCATAAAGTGATAGTGTATGCATTATTGAAAAGTCTTACAGTTGGAAATAAAGGTGTCTTGCGACCAATAGCAGAATGTACATTGGCTATAAATTACTAAATCTAAATTTGAGATGATCCATACTTAGAAGGTGCTGGCAAGGTATTATTGCACATTGCACATCATTTTACAAATTGTAGTTTGGTCCACTTGCCATGCTAGTTTTATATTTTACCCTAACCCTACCAAACATAAAAAAATACCATTCTGCAAAGTTAGGCAAATCGACTAAGTCCGAATACGTCATAGACCGGAGTTAGTAATGATCACGAAATCGCTGCCATGGCAGCGCCTGATCGGTGGCTTGAAATAGTGATAATGGGTTTGGGATGCCAGAGGTACCGGGTTCGAGCCCAGGTGGAAACCCAATATTTTTGATTTGTAAATTTCCGAGGAGATAGTTTCTGATCGGAAAAGTGGAGTAGGGGGTTAGGGTTAAAGAACATGGCTTTAAACCAGATGATGCTTAAGGATCTCCAGGTATTCAATATGTTTTGAAGCATACTTGAAATATTTTGAGAATGTAGATCAAATTGTTGAAGGTTGTAGTACTAGCCATGATTCAACCTGATGATGAAAGCCTTAGAAAACTGATCTGAATTGAGGAAAGGCGTGATATGAGTTAAAACCAAATTTCTCTCTTAAGGCCTGGTCCAGACTCCACTATGGGTGCTTCCCGACTGTCCCCAGGTTTGTATAGCAAGTAAATAACGCGTATACCGTATACTTTGTGATCGCAGCCTAATGTGCATCACTATAGATGAGTTGACACTAATGTACACTAGCGGTCTAAAGTATTTCCGCACAAATACTATATTCAGCCATATCTCACAAGGCGTTTATAAGAAAACTATCTGAAAGCTTATGTTGCTTTTGGTCAGATCTGATAGGTAATCTAGTTAAGTGTAAAATTGAGCTCCGAATGGGATCAACCCTCTCACGTACGGATAGGGGGCAACAACACAAATGGGTCGAAAAATGTGATTTTTTGGTCAAATTTGATTTGACAACACCTGGGTCAAGGTCAGTTCACCGCTCAAGTTGAGTGGTCATATGGAATGTGTATATGTAATAGAGTGACAACCAGGCGTTTAAATGTCCTGGTCATGCTTGACTTCGCCAAGAGAATGCTTGGAAGCAAACGAAAAATGACCCTTCAACGCCCCCATTTTACAAAAGTAGGGCGAGGGTAAAAGCGGAATGGTCCCGGGCGGTATATGACAGTTTTAAAGGTTTAACCCTAACAGTTCCCACCGTTTTTAGCTTTTTCACGGGGAAGGGGTAAAATAAACTAAGTACAAACACGTCATAGGGTGGGGGAGGAAGAAAAAAATCGCGCGCAGCGCGCGCGCCGGGCCCGGGGCGCGAACCCGCGACCTCTGGTTTCAGAGGCGAGAGTGTGGGCTTCGTGCTACGGGGGGAACTCAGGCAGGCTAGCCATTCCGTGTTTAGATATAGACTTGGGTGATTGCGTAATGATTGATGGGTGACGTATTTGGACTTAGGCTTTGAATGGTTTTGTATGGTTTTACGCGGTTAGGGTTAAAGAGGTTTTGAATCTGTCATATACCGTCACAAAACACTCCACATTCATCACAGCCCTATTTTTGTAAACTGGAGGGGCGTTGAACGGTCATTTTTCGTTTGCTTCCAAGCATTCTCTTGGCGCAGTCAAGCGTGACCAGGACGTTTAATCGCCTGCTTGTCACTCTATTACATATACACATTCCATATGACCACTCAACTTAAACGGTGAAGTGACCTTGACTCAGGTGTTGTCAAATCAAATTTGACCTAAAAATCACGTTTTTTCGACCCATTTGTGTTGTTGCCGCCCCCTACCTGTACGTGAGGGGGTTGATCCCATTCGGAGCTTAATTTTACACTTAACTAGATTACCTATCAGATCTGACCAAAAGCAACATAAGTTTCCAGATAGTTTCCTTATAAACGCCTTGTGAGATATGCCCGAATAAAGTGTTTGTGCGGAAATACTTTAGACCGCGAGTGTATATAAACGCGGGTAAGGAGCTAGTCCACAGATATGCACAAGGAAGCAACAAATGATTGCTGCACATTTCAATAGCCCTACTTGATTTGGCGTGAATTTTGAAAGCATGTGTCCTAAATAAAACCTTCTGCGCACACATAGTGCCGGGCAAGGAACAATGGATATGACCGTGCACACTGTCGGACATGACGTCCTATGTCAACTCATCCATATGGATAAAGAATTGAACAGTCTTCTAGCTTTTGCATAACAAACGTCAATGCATCAAACAAATTATTATTTGTTAGCTTTGAACCATGAACAAAATGATCACCACACAAAAAGTATAATATTGAAACCATTGCTGGAATGTCCAACTAAAGAGTTATATACCAACTTTGATACTGAATTGAAGGTAACTGTGCTACATGTGACTAAGGGGCGCACCATTAGATTTCCAGGGGGAGAAGGAAGTTGGGTTCGGGTTGATTTTTTTTGTGTGTGTCCCGTTCGGGCGAATTTTTTTTCTTGGAAATTACTGTTTTTCCCCTATTCCATGTTCAGGGGTGATTTTTTTTCTTCTGCCTATGGAGGGGGATTTTTTCCCAAAAAAACTTCCTGCTCCCCCCTTGAAATCTAATGGTGCGCCCCTAAGGTTTTTGATTCTGTTTGAATAGTTGAATATATGTGAAATACATTTACAAATGCTGTAGTAATATCAGCTGACTTTGATGTAGCAAAGTAAATATATCGGTGTTGGATTATTGGCTGGCTGAACAATTGCATCGTTTAGTGGTTTTCCATGTGTCAAGCATCGCTAGACCATGACTGATGGGAAATCCATGACATGGCGTCATGTGCGTGCAAGAAAGTTGTATCTGCAATAGCTGCCTTTTGTCATTAATTTGGATTGCACACTGTAAAATCTCCAGTCTTGGGTCAGTGGTTCTTGAAATGGTTCTTCAGGTGACACCGTCACCTGAAGAACCATTTCAAGAACCACTGACATAAGACAATGAAATTTTGAGAGATTTTTCACATTCTTGTGACAAGTTGATAAATAAATATAACTAAGGGCAGCCATTGCAGATACGACTTTCTTGCACTCACATAGCATTCTCTCAGCTCAGTCAGTGTGCCTGTCTTCTCTGTATCTTTGTCTGCAGCAGTGTCCGTTACCTGTATTGATTGAAGCTAGCCATACGGTAGTTATATTGGCCACTTATAAGATGGTTGAGTATGTACAGGTCACTTCTGGTGATGTAACTTCACATCAAACGAGGGGTCCAAGCTAGTGAAATGTACCACATAATCATTTTATTATTTATTTTATTCACTTGGCTTAAACACTGGAATACATTTGTACAATTTAAAATTACAATATAAAGGTCAAAAGGATACATAACAAAAATAAATATAAATTGCACAGAGTAAAATATTTTTAAAAACCAAAGATACAAGTGACAAGTGAGAAGATCCAGTGCAGAGGATGGGACAAACAGCTGATGTGTAAATCACCTCTAAGACCGTCCCACTTTAAGATTAAATGTGACAGTAGGCCTACTAAAAAATAAAAAAAAAGTGTTCATGTTGAAAAATAAAATTGCCATTTAGTACCCCACTGAAGCATTTTCAAATAAAATTTCATAATTAAGAGATATTAAAATTACACCATACCACGTGTATCAAACAAAATTGTGCACCGATTAAAACTGATTTTTACCTTGATAAAAGCACAAAATTATAATTTCCTTGTTGTTGTAGTAAAGCAGATTAAATAAGCTTTCAAATGCAGAAAAAATTATAGAAATCGGATGAAAAATAAAAAAGATATGACCAATTTTGTGAGTACTTTTAGCTTTTATCAAAATGCCATAACCCGTAATTGTGATATGTAATATCTTGCTTAACTGTGTAAATCCCATTGGAATGGAAGAAAAAGAGATGTACTTACAGAATTGGTCATACCTTTTTTATTTTTCATCCGATTTCCATCATTTTTTCTGCATTTGAAAGCTTATTAAATTTGCTTTACTACGATAACAAGAAAATTATGATTTAGTGCTTTAATCAAGGTCAAAATCAGTTTTAATCCGTGCACAATTTTTTTTTGATACACGTGGTACGTCTTACAACGAGAGATTTTCTGTAAAATAGTCTTTTGCAAACAGTCTGAATGACCAAATTAGCTTACGGACAGAGAGGGAACACATTTTTTATAATTCTTTCTCAAAGGGATGTTTTATCATGAAACCACATATCAATAAATGATTTGTTTGGATAATCTGTGCCATACTGTTATGTAAAAAGGTTAATGATGCAATTGACATTTAGTAGAACAGGACAGTATACTGGTTCAAATGCCTTTAACATGTGAAGGTTCCAAATTGTCTCATATTATGAAATTGTTTAAACAAACATGTATAATGTGGGTTTTTTTTCTCTGAGATTGAAAATCTTCATAAAATGTCTTTAAAAACTAAGAAAATAATAGATTGTTGTGCTGATAGTGAATCTAAAATAAAATCATTAGGTCACAATGCTCATTTTTGAGATACAGGCAACTCAAAACGACATGTTTTCCCCCGTGCACATAAAATATTATACAAAATGATACGGGAATCTCATAAAGTCAATATTTATGTGCTTCTTAAATAGAAAATGCACCAATTTTTTTTTGATTTATAGTACATGCATGTTTAAGCTTTTTTGGCATATTTCAAACTACTTAAATAAGAAAATATTTTCTAATTTCTATTTTAATATAAATATCATATTACTTTTCTCAAAACAATGACTGAAACCAGCATTTTTAAGCAAAATGAGATTATTTTGATAACGCATCTGTATCTTGCATAATTGCAATTAGTAAAATGTGCACGTTATAACATATACATTGAAATGAGGTCTGATATTTTTGATTTTTACTATTTGTGTCCCATCATATCGAAAGGTACCTTAGGGTTGGCATAGTTAATTATGAGATATGGGCCATTGAAGCTGAGCATAGTCAAAATTTACGTACAAGGTAGAATTTTTAATTTCATCAGAAAGGTTATCTTTGAAGTGTATTCTATCCTATTAATCAGGTTCCAACATCCAAAATATAAGAAAAATTTATTAAAAACCAAGATAAAAATCCTCTCTCCATTCAAGTTTTAATAAGTACAAAAACTTTAAACTAAATTTTCTCAGAACTATAATTTTCCGAATCAGCCCAATGTCTTTTACCAATTTGGATTTAACTTCGCAACCGAACATCTAATAACCAAAAGCAAGGTTTCATTTTTAAGTTAAAAATCTCAGCTTACAGATGAGACCATAAAATTAATTTTGATTTCGGGACCCTTAAGGTACCTTTCGATATGACGAGTCACATTTAAGGTTGTGTTTTTAAAT
This sequence comes from Ophiothrix spiculata, assembly GCA_000969725.1. NCBI lineage: Eukaryota > Metazoa > Echinodermata > Ophiuroidea > Amphilepidida > Ophiotrichidae > Ophiothrix > Ophiothrix spiculata. The sequence continues at coordinate 53,924 of JXSR01S074371.1, read as the reverse complement.
GTATTTCTAGCATTTAGGTTAATGTATACCTAAACAGCTCAAAATCAATTAACAATAGTTTTTACGTTCATATTTACCCTAAATGTTAAATTTACAGCTGCTTTATTCTTTAAGGAATCATCTTACAATATTTATGTTTGGTCACAAAGAAATGAAATATGTATTTTTATTGTAAAATGTTAGTTTTTAGACCCTCTTGGTTGTGCATTTTCACTAAGAAATTTTTTAAAGCTTGATAAGCCAGTGACTGTCCTTTCATTTTTGTTACTGGCAAATTGCAATAATAGGTGGAAAAGCTCATTAACGATACTTTTATTTCAAACGTTATATAACAGTTTACTGCTATCCCGGGGGGAATTCTCACATTAGGTTGATATACGAGTATGTGCCACGGTTTTGTTTCAATTACGCCATTTTAGGTATATCGATAGGTGGGTTTTTGTCACAGACCTTATGCGCCCAAATGGAAAAATTATGTGTTTTTTGGGAAAATTACCTTAAAAAGCAACCAATTTGGATTTTGCAGAAAAATGGTATGGTGAAGGGTAGCAAAATTTCCTTTTTTTAGGTATAGAGAACGGTCCTTATCGCAAAGTCTGCGAGGCATACCCCCGAACAATTTTTTTTAGCCCCCCCCCCCCCGGACTGCTATACCAGTCAATTCGGCAAACTCTTGAACCAGCTGAAATTGTACATCATAAAAATATCACATAGATGATAACTCAATAAAAGAAGTCTATCTGAAGCGGAGAGACTGAGTGAGTGAGTGATGAAGTATATGCCATGATGTATTATTACGTTTTATTTTTGTCATCAATCTCCTTGTCAAATAATTTCTTGGTGAACTTGACATTTTGATTGGGCATTAATATCTTGCTTTCCCTTTCATATGATTCTTTTTATTCCAGACACAAAAGCGGAATCTCCAAACCCCAAGATGCCTTTTTATTGTCATCATTGCCACATGGCATGGGAGCAAAGGAGGAAACTGAAGACAGTCAAAACAGCTGGCATCAGGGTAAAAGAGGAAAACGGTCGCCTAGGAAAGGCAAGGCCACCGCCATGCCGGCAAATCAGGAAGAGGCCAAATACGAAAGAGAGGTGAGCATCTTTAATGTGATATTTTTCATGTATAATATGCGCATTGATGTAAGCCTTGCAAGTATTCTAGAGGGGATTGAATGTTTGCTTAGTGAATGTGAGAAGTGTGCTGTGTTTATGCTATGAAATTCAATTGTTTGAAATTAGTGTTTGCTTGGTGATATATGATAGCTTTGTCAGACATTAAAGGCAGCTAATGCTAGTATTTATTCAGCCATTAGTATGACATATTGATATGATTGATGTTTTCGTTGATTGCCTCTGCGATTCTCTTTTCGTGCCAATTTTACTGTGGTGCTATATCATGCAAAGTGGAAGAGATAATGTTAATGACCATCAGGCAATTAAGTCTCTGAGAGATTTGTGATTGTGTTTTAAGATTAAGTTAAATTTTAAAGAATAGATTAAAGCAATACTATAAGATTTTGGTCAAAAATGTTTTGTAGTAAAAACAGCATAAAATGAAGGAATGTGACTTATCTAAAAGCGTTTTAAATGAAGGAATGTGACTATCTAAAAGTGTTTTCAAGTGCATTTTGTCAAAAATTTGTTTTGCCACCGAAAAATCAATAAAAAGCATATGCATGCTTTCCTATAATAATATATGTGAAATTGAATTCGGGATCCAGTCTTAAACGAGAATGAAAATCATTTGGATATAATTATGAAAATCCAGTAGTAAAAGAAGAATTTTATTTGCGTAGCTTTGAAAGCAACAGAGGTAATTATATCAACCTTTAGACTGATATGACTCTGTCATGATTATGAATATTAATTAGATACCTGTTCAGATGCTTGCAAGGTTATCACAACCTCCTCATTCAGATTTGTGTAAATTATGGAAATTAAAGATAGTTCAACTGAATGTTTAACAAATATGATAAAATATCATCTGTTAAGTCAGGTATTGCAATCACTCACTAACACCCCTTCCCCCCGTGCATTACAAATACTTCCGAGGACTTGTGTGTCCTCATATATATCACTATACATACAATCGTTTAAGGTCCTCGAAGTGCGGACCCCCTAAGATGGTGAAACATGACGTTTTAGGCGTTTTTAGAGCATCTTTTCCGAGGACCCGTGTTTAGGTCGTCGGAGGTCCTTGGTTTATATAGGAATACAAACGCACATTTGACTGCATCATTGCACACAATACAAAAGGACACCACGTAAATGTATAGGAGCAACGCCAGGAAGTGGGTGATATGAACATTCATAAACACTGAATTCGCGCAAAAGCTATTCAATGAATGGGAAGAATTGACTTTTATTTATTTATATTGTTGTTAGTACAAATTAACTTTCTAAATGGGCTGCCGAGGTATTGTGTAAGTAGAGTGAGCCGTCATTTAGCCAAAAATGGAGTTGAAATTGCTAATTTCTGTTAATTCCTGTGTGCGGGCGGTAGTTCCGAAGGGTTGCGTTTTTCCAATTCGCATAGAAATCATAATGCCTCAGGCATATTCAAATCGGGTATGTCTAAAATAATATATTATAGGTAATCAAAAAAGGTTTCTAAAAGCATGTATACAATATGGTTTTAAAATGGCAGCAAGTTAAATAAAACGCCTTTTTTTGTCCACATTCCACAAATGGCAGCAAGTTAAATAAAACGCCTTTTTTTGTCCACACTCGTTCGCATCATTACAATATTCGTGCCTCGCGTTATACAACTTTTAATGTTCCCAGGACTAATAAATCTGCTGGTGATCGCATGTTCTCTTCTGCAGCACCAAGACTATGGAACTTATTGCCACGTCACATCACTGCTGCCAATACAACTGGACATTTCAAGAAACTGTTGAAATATCATTTATTCACTTAATTGATTTGTTTTGCATTTCATGTACTCTGCTGGTTGGTCATATTTTGTTCTGCATGTGTATATACTGTTGTTCTTGTTGCGCTTTGCAACCCTGGGAAAAAGCGCGTTATAAATGCTTGTTTATATATTATATATATTATTTCTAAGGCATTGAAAGCGTTTTAAGCAATTGAGACACATTTTACAATATGTATATATAAGGTGAATATCTCACACATAGATAATTTGAATTCCAAGCCATTCTTAAAGAAAAATGATTTTTGAAAGGTGTAAAAGTATTGCACACACTGGGTAATATTTTAAAGTATCGCACACTGGGTAATATTTTCTTAAATATACACAAACAAAATATTTTGTTTTATTTGAACAAGCTTGATTTAAAAAGGACAAATGTTGTGTAATGATGGGTGAACTTGTAATATTTACTCTGAAAAGGAATTTTCTCAATTTTGTAGATATTCTATTGAATTTAATTCTTAAAATCACTGGACTTATGAAGTGAATCAGCATTTAGTATAGTTAGTAAGGATAGTCCCTTTATTTAATATGCCCTATATCTACTGACTGAGCACATGGTATGTCCAGGCTAGCTGTATGTGATGACTCTATCAGAGACAAGTGCACTCACCATTTTAGTCAAGGGTTATTTTGTCATAGTTGGTTGACTATCCTCTAGTTAGTCGCCATGGAGTGTTTCGACATTGCGTTTATGCACAGGTCACTTCACTCAAAGTGAAAAACGACTTGATTACATAAATGGTATCTGCTAAGTGTTAATGACAACAGTGGTTAGGAATTTCAAGTCATTTGATTTCGTTTTGTGAATAAGCACCCATCCTAAAAAGTTTAGAGAAAGAAAACAACAAATATCACAGAAATATCATGCAAGTCAAAATTTGTGTCCAAATGGTTTTATTGATTAAATTTAGTGTTATTTGCAAATATTATTTTAGTTTACAAATCATGAACAATGATTAGACAGTAGTTAGGCTGACATAAAATAATTGTTTGTTTCCGGTAACGCGACCGTCCCAAAAAAACACCCCTCGATGAGTAAATTTTATTGCTTTTCTAAAAAAATAGAATAAATATGCACCGCCCGTATTCGCCGCAAAAAAATAAATAAACGGCGTTCGATATGATACACACACGTGTACACAATTTATGAATAAAATACAAACGGCGTTCTATACACTCGCGTGACAAATTGTCACGTTAGCGTGAGAGCCAGCCACCAGTCGCGCAAAATAATACTAGAATCCCCCGAGTGACAAATTGTCACCAATGGTCACGATATCTTGAGAGCCAGCCACGAAACCATATCTATGCACGAAACCAATACAAAAACAAACTGGGAACCGCATTCAATATGGCCGAGATTCACGAGTGCCTGGCCAATTTGGATGAAAAATGATGATGAATTTTGAATGTTTTAGGAATAATTATTTGATAAATCGGTAGAAATCCTGATAGTGATCATTTTGATTCCAATTCTAGTGATGACACTTATCATATTAGTTAGCAATGATCAACTCATTTTTGCAAGCGATGCACTACCACAATCGTCATGATCGTAGCCGAAGAAGTCCTATGTTTTTCAGCGAATAGCCTAGGTCGTGATTGAATTTTGATCATGGGATTATTTATATATATTCATCAGAACAAGAGATCCAGCTTGTAAAAGGAAAAAAAATCAAGAGCTACTGAACACATGGCAGCTATGATACAACTAGCAATGCTTGTGTTTACATATCATGATGTGTAATGAAATCACATGCAGGGTTAGTTGTTCCCTAGCTTGTCGTGAAATCACTCCAGTTTTCCAAGAAGCAGTGAGAAGAGGACCATCGTCTTTGATATTTCTAAATCATTCCAAAATCATTGTGAATTTGCAAATGATGTAAGTTGTAATGATATAAAATACAAATGTTATGAATGAATTAATCAATTTCATCATTAAATTTTTTCCAGTTTTCGTACCTTTAAATAAGGATGTAGGCCTACACAGTGAGATCAGTCTTTTAAAAGTTGTTTGCATTCTTTTAAAAGGTGGTTTCCCCAGAGAATGTGTTTGAAAATTCATGAAAATTGTGGTTTGAAAGAAATGTTCAAATTTTTTTGGTAAAATAAAATGTTTTTCCTTACTTCCGTCCCAAAATTTCAAAACAATAAATTTTTTTGGTAAAATAAATTTTTTTGCCTTCCTTCCTTCCCAAACTTTTCCAAGTATGTTACCGGAAACAAACAATTATTTTTACTTGGCCTTATAGATTTGACCTGGGTTTTGAATGTTACTTTAGGTTACTTGTTATTTCTGTTTTGTGACCTGCTTTTTCTAAGTTTCTGAATTCGGCAACCATAAAGCAGAATGACTTAATTCATTTTTTAAGGTTGTTGAATTCTTTATTAACAAATATTCTGATTTCAAGTCTTGAATTTAAAGGTGTAGGTTCCTATTTTAAAATGTGTATCTATTTTTAACTGATTGACCTTGACCTCTGAAATGCCTTTTGGGTGGTTTCACACTCAATTTGCTTCTTGTTTACTCTTCAGAGGCAAAACAAAGTATGCACCACTGGGGATGAGGTTGTTATGAAAATACATAAGAAATGGAAATAGGTATACCAATCAACTTTACACTTTTTGCTATATCTCAAAAACTATTTTGAAATTTTGTATTTATAATTAGAAAATTATGGGCTTTCATTTGACATCAAAAAATGAAATACTTCCGGTTGAGTCCTGGGGATGAGAATGTGATCGGACCCTACACCTTTAAGACCATGGAAGAAATCCAAAATTTAACGTTCATTGATCGGGCATTGGTCGGGTCTTTGTTTACAATTTTGACGATAGGATTGGATTGGGATTGGATGATTTTTTAATTTACCCTAACTCCCAAATGCTTAAAAAAAAACTTTCTAGGTCCAAATATGTCATACAAACATGTACCGATTCAAACCCCTGATCCAATGTCCAGCTATGGCAAGCCACCGAGCATGGCCTGCCATGACTGCACTTTCATGCCCGTATGTGACTGTCCATGCCAAACCAGCCGTAAATGCCACCTCTTTTGTCATTTTCACTTTTTTAATTATTTGATTTAAGGATTAAAATGACTCCTTAATGAACTTCACATGATTTTCAGAAGTCAAGTTATGTTCTGTCAAAGGTTGTGAGGGAGTAAAACGTATAACTGAGATAAACACGTTTAAAGGTCAGTAAGCAGTATATTTTCTTTTGATTTTCTTTAAAATATGCAGATTTATTTCACATTTCCTATCATTTTCTTGAAATGAAACTTTGCTGGTATTTTGTAGTACACACTGCACACAAGGATTGTGAATCTTGTCAAAAAAATCAATTTTTGGCAAATTATGACCTTGACATGTTTTTTTACCTGTAGCGCAAAATGAAGTTTCTGGCATTTACGGCTCATACGGGCTGGACAGCCACATATTTGTATCCTCATGTGTGATATGTTTCTGGACTTACACAAATTCCTTGATTTTTGCTTGTTGGATTATGTGTTACTAAGGTTGGTTAGGGTTACGCTGATGCCATGACAATGATCCATTATGTTTATCATGCCATCAAAGTAATCAAATTTTATTGAAAAATGGCAGTTTTTGTCAGTTTTCTTGAAAACTAATGTGGTGACCCTATTTTTTATTAACCCATGCATGTAGTGCTGGGTTCATAGAACCATGATCTAGTCTATCTATCTATCTATCGGTCTATCTATCTATCTATCGTTCAACTTTCGTTAATATGCTTCTTCTCGTATATGCTTCGACGGATTTTCGTGAAACTCGCACA
>JXSR01S074371.1:3596-14616 GCA_000969725.1 Ophiothrix spiculata | reverse complement strand
TAATTTTGTTGAGGAATACGGGCTCCCTTATGTCTCTTGGATTACTATGGCAACTAAGTAGTATACAAGAAAATTGCACTTCAGTAAAATTTTAAGTCATTCATGTTTGATTTTGATTTAAAGATATCTATAAGTATAAATGTCTTTAATATGAAAAGAAATTTTAAAAATCATTCAATTTCAGGGCTTTATTCCCCTTATAATTTATCACGCTTAGTGTGAATTGGTAAAAATTTTATAGAAGTAATACCCCAGCCACATAACCTTGTAGTGGGTTTATGATATTTATGGCGTCTTTTTGGGAGGATGCTGACCGGAGACCACATGACATCGGCTGTTAAGTGGTAGGTGTCTATGCGGAGACCGGTCGGTTTAGTGATCAGAAAAGACACTGGACTCGATAAAACTGCACCAGTACCTTTAATCTGGTTTGAATGATGAGATCCTCCTGTCACTCCAGAGGTAAATGATGATAATTGATTATTGATTTTGTTTTCACTCTTTGAATAATTAATGACACCTGTATTTTCTGTCTTAGTGAGGTGGTGAGATCCTAGAGGAGAGTGTCGTAGAAAATGATATTCATATTATAAAGTATGTGTAGAGAAGGACCAGACAATGGTAGCATACTATTTTTAGAGGAACTTGCATAGGAGTTTGTGTTTTGAAAGATATCTTAATTTACAATTGCATATAATTTTGATAAATAAAAACATGCGCTTTAGCACCCCAGCTCAGCTGCATTGTTAATGTGCCTGTATTCAACCTGCCACTAAAGTGTGGCTCTAGATTTTTTTGTTCTAAAATGATACTCCAGTTAACAGCAGATGATATTTTTGTTTCTTATTTGTAATGTGAAAAAGTAATTGTAGTTATGTTGTTGAACACAAGGGGTAAGGTTTCCAAGCTTAACCACTTCAATGGCTAATGTCTGGTAAATTAAAACAAATATTTAATTACACCAAAGATCTTTACCAGGGTCAATAGGTCACTTGTACCTGTGCATGCAATTGGACTTTGAATGGGGTGGATGAGACTATAATTGAAGGCCGTATATCTTTTATACTAGTTGATAGATCTATAATTAATCAATATCATTCCCATGCAGTATATAGATTTTTATTAGTAATATTCAAATGTACACTTTGTGTTGGTGATGCTAGTAACAGAGCTCTGCATTAGGCCCCAGCTGCTGTTGTCTGATGCTGGTGAGTAGCATTTTATTTCATGGTTATAGGAAAATTGATTTATTCCACCTCCTGTATGATGTAGCAAGCTTGTTATATGTTCAAATATAGTCCATTGGCATTGCAGTTTTTCGGTTTTTACATTAGAGCAGATAGTTTGAATTACGTTCTCTTGTTACGCCATTGTCTATGATCAGGAGTCTTGAAAGGTATGTATTGTTACTAATGTTAGTGTTGCATTAGTTCAATGCTTGGAGATTCTTCCGGCAAAAATATTAGCCTGTACTACATGCAGTGGCTATCTCCAAGTTATGGTATTCATACTGGTGTAGCATTTGATTAGGAGAATACTTTGAGCCCAATTTTATGTTGTAACGTTCAACCAGAGAGGTGCCAATTAACTAAGCCACTTTGTAGCAGCCATGTTGAATTGGTTTCTAAGGGTATGATCATATGATGAATACAGGATGAGTGTGAATTGGGATGCTATTTGTTCATAGTTTACGTTAGTAACCAGTGGTTACTGGCTGTAGCTTGGGCTCATACACCTATTCCAAATTTTGTTCCCCCAGTCTAGGTTATATATTGTGATGGATATGATCAGTGGTTCAATCCATTGTATTATGAAAAAGGCAACCATGACAACAATAAATATTCTTACATACCCTGTGACCTGGTTTGAAATATTCATACATGTCATATGAATCAATTGTTTGTTTAAGATCAAGGCAAAGGCATATTTGCCAAATTGATACATATGTGTACATAGTACGTCCAACCAACACCACATATCTTATGAAATCTTACAAATGTACTTTGGATACACCTAGTAATATTAATCGAAAGGTCCTTTTAAGATTTCTTAACCTTTGGATCTCAGTTGTTCATGTGAAGATAAGAAGGCTCCACGGTGCATTTAAACTTGAAAAGTGCTATGTAGACTTTCATATCTTGAAAGTAAGGTATGCAACTTTGAAATTTGAAGTTTTGACTTTTAATTTTACTGCATTCTACATGTTTATGACCGTAGTAGATTTGAACTTTGATTCATTTTGATCTGATATGTTGCAATATAATATTTTATGAAGAAATAGTATTGTATTTCTGAATGCATTTTTATTATTGTTTGTTTTGTGTTCATTGGAATTTGATACATGTACAAATGTACCTGAAATTATTCATACATGACATGGCAAATTTTGTTAGATAGAACTTAGAAGTCGTAATCAGTGAAGCCGTACAATTTTATAGGGTGTTTATGTTAGGCGTACATGTACATGTGTGTTCCAGGTCTACTGAGCTATTAACCGTAGTGGTAGGCCTAATGATACCACAATGAGGTTATTCAACTACAAGTGAGCTGCACTTTCAGCGTTGTGGACTCAACTTTGCTCTAGTTCCTGATACTGATAGCGCCATGCACTACATGCACTACAAGTAATAGTATTGGTAATTAATGTGGGTGTGTTCGTTCATGTTCAAGGTACATTTCATTGGGTAAGCAAACAGTCATTGAGCACTGAAATTGAGAATGATTTTAGGGCTTAGTAAATAGGCCTAAATATTGATATTGGTATTTGATTAAACTTGATTATGAGTATGTTATAGGCCTATAGATGTCAAATTTTGTGTTACTCCATGCTAGATTGCAGGGAGATATTTATATTGGTATTTGATTAAACTTTATTATGAGTATGTAATAGTCCTATAGATGTCAAATTTTGTGTTACTCCATGCTAGATTGCAGAGAGATATTTATATTGGTATTTGATTAAACTTGATTATGAGTATGTAATAGGCCTATAGATGTCAAATTTTGTGTTACTTCATGCTAGATTGCAGAGAGATATTGATATTGGTATTTGATTAAACTTGATTATGAGTATGTAATAGGCCTATAGATGTCAAATTTTGTGTTACTCCATGCTAAATTGCAGAGAGATTCGGGTTCATACATGGGATAACCTCCATGTTTGTTGTGATATGTGTTGACTTTTGTGGCCGTGACCTGAAAATAAGGACAGCTATGAGGCTAGGCAGGAATACAGCTAGAGCTGTCAGTATATTTGGGTTGGTGTAATTGCCCCTGTCATAACACTTCCTTTTCACAGCTGGAGTGATTTCTACCACCCTGTTGCCTGTAGGTCTGTTGGCAGGTCTGCATGTGTAGGATACAGGATCAACTGGTGGCAGATGAGCTTGGTGAACAATTTTGCCATCTCATCTTGTTGAGGATTTAAATGGTAAAAAGGGCAAAGGTTCAAGTAGTTATTGACTAAAATAACTTACATACGACTGATATAGGCCTAAACTATATGTTATATTGATTAAGTGAAGGTTATTAAGGTTTATTACCTAAATGAATCGTTCTTGATTAACGTACATGTATTTTTCCACGTTTGCAATCTGTTATGAATTATATCTAGATCACAATGTGAATAAATTACCCCTCAAAACAAGTAGAGTGCATAATCATTCCAAATTACAAAAAATAATGTTGAATTTTAGGTAAGATCACATGAAGCCTTTTCTATTGCATGAAATTTGTTAAGTGTAACATGGATCTAATTTGCAATTAGTAAAATTTTGCTGTTTAGATAAAAAAATAGTTCTTTGATCAAGCTTTGAATCTTTAACCAAAACATTTAGACAATTAATACAAATGTTATCACATGACGTGAGATTGAATTAAAAGAGAGTTGATATTCCATAATGTGTAACACCATGGTAACATAGTTATGTGTTAGCAAAACATTCGGTCATTGCACTCTGGTATAAGATGGCAACTGACTGAATCAACACTGAATGAAGTGAATAAAAAATGTGGTATTCATTTGACATCGATGTGATTTATTGAAAGCATTGCTTTGATGAGTTGGAAATGGAAACCTGCTGTTGCTTATTGCACATGTGAACTAAATGCAAATTTGCCTGTAGATTTATTTTTGATATCAAAGGATTACGTTTGTATTGTGTTTCATTGAAGATGTGCTTGATTACTGAACAAATTTTTTGTAATTGCATGAGTTAGTCAGCCATTGCATTTTGATTTAAATAAATAACTATAATAGAATGGTTTTAACATAGGCCTATTTGCAGGATCAAGAAATATGTTATTTCTGTCAGGAGACACCTCCCCAACATAAGTGAATAAGCCATCACTAAAAACATAATTTTATGTTAATTATGTCTCCATAATCATAATTATGAAAAAATGAGTTTGCTTCACCCCTCCCCCCATATCATACCAATGCATTGATTTGCAATTCACAGGACATGCTTATCCAACACTTAATCTATATGGCCTTAAGAAGTAGCCCTAAATGCAGCAATCGGCAACTGAATCAAGTCCATACATTTATGAGATTGGCCTGTCTAACCTAGATGTTGGTTACTATGGACATAGCAATATGTTTTATTTTAATTCTTGATTAAACTATTTGAATTAAATAATTGTAATCGTCTTTCTGCATTTTCAAGAGGATATATATATCAAACCTTGCATTGTATTTGCAATCAAGTGTCTTGCATTTACAATGGACACATAAATAAATAAACTGATAAGCACTGTCGTGATTTCATAAATAGTTACCAAATGTATTAATCCTCTTCACTTCCCCATGACATTCAATTATGCATGATTTGCCCACCCTATATCTCTAGGCTCGGGCAATTTCTCTATCACTTCTGAAAAACACGACATTGTTTCCCCAGATAGTTGCTGAATAAGAGTAATTCCGATGAACTCGTGTAAAGTTGAGCTTCCAGGCACACGTTAGTTTGTCACCACCATCTCTTGGCTATTGCCGTTTATAAAAACCCACTCCGCCAGCTGGTCTCCCCACGGCAATCTGTGTGTGTGCGTGTGCATGCGACTTTCTTCAGCGATGTGAATGCACAAGGTGTTTTTCTACGTTTTATAGCATGCTTGATAAAAGAAGTCACTTGAAGGTTTCACAATATTGACAAATTCAATATCATGTGCCAGGTTGTTAGATTGCTTGTTTTTACTGTGTAGTTCTTATTTTTGCTAAAATTTAGAAGAAACATTGATTAAGATTTAAAATTAACTATCATCTTTGTTACATTTGCAATACAAGCATTATTAATCCTTGCACATACACGCATCCACGTAGAGTGTTATAACCAAGACAACTTCAATTAATTATGGAATGTTTTAGAAGCAAAGGAATTCTTGAGGGAAATAAGGTTGCAAACTCACTCGTTAGTCCATTCTCGTGTGATTTCCAATAAATAAATTGTATAACAAATTAAGAATCTTATTTTAGCTGGAGGTTATGTTATTGAATCTGTTGTCAAATTTCCCCGCTGGGAAGTGAGCTTTATTTAGTTAGCAAGATTTTCTAGTTCACTCACTTTCTCTATTTCAGATTTTGACTTGATGCACAATGTAAATGAGGTATAAAGATACATTGGCATATTTAGCTTCAATTGTAACCGATTTGAAATGTTTTTCCAATAACCATTTTTTTTAGTTTATTTGAGATTTAATTATAAACGTTTAATAAAATTTAGATTTTTACCTGCTGGTTCAAAGGATTTTCAACATATGCTTTTTAAATCAAGATGCAAAACTGTGTTGTTCTTAGTTAATGAACTTATGGTATAGTCAATTGATACAGCAAAAGGACTTAATCTATATGGGTCATCTCAGCGACATTTTAATTTAGTGTTATATTCCTGCTCTTGGCTCCAGAGAGTTGGTACTTCCGCAACTCCATGACACTTGACTGTATCTTATGTTTGTAGCTTTTAAGTAGCCCTTTAGTGACCAGTGTTCCATACTCAAGAGTCATTACCAGCTCCACTGTTAGTAGGCAGCTGTGACTTTCTCTCGCTAACTTGCTAGTTAAAAACTAGTACTTTAAAATCTGAATATTATTATTTCAGACATTGTAATGTTGTATCAACCCTTGCCAGTGAAATGATTAAAATGTAAGTTACTAGGTCATTGAAATAAAAGATAAAAGAACACAATTTATTTACCTAGGCAAACATCACTATCAAGTTTCAAGATGCTAAAATTATAATGCAATTGATATTATGATGGTAGTCCACATAAAGTAGCATTCTACAAATATGCAATTCATTTGATGTCGTAATTTGGCTGTCCAACCAGTCTAGTAAACAAAGCGATACTAAGATCTAAAATAAGGTGTTACAAATAATTGAAAAACACTGGATATCGTGCGTTGTTTCAGTTCCTGTGTACATACCCTGATTAAAACATGTAAGGCTGAATTACGGTTCTAATTACCCGTTCAATTAGATCTTTGCGACAGCAAGTGTGTTAAGCAAACCTCACATGTAATTTGCTAATATCCTCTTGTAACAAGCAGGTGATGAATTTGTCTTCTATGTCTGAGCCTAAACTCATCTTTTGTTTCAGTTTGAAGTTTATTTTTACCCATTTGAGGCAATTTTAATTAATTTATACCATGACCATTTAAATTCAAGCTAGATAATGCTTATTTAGAATTATCAATAGGGTGAACTTTTTTAAAACAAGGAGACATAATTAAACTTCCATTTTGGTATGAAGAGGATAAATGACAGTATTGGTGAGTTTTTTATGTCATTATCTTATGTATTTAGAGAGTGAGTTCGCTCAAAACATTTCACCCTCAGTAAAAATATATTAATAACCTTTCTCCCTTTAATCTGTGTTGAACAGTGTTCGCTCCCAGTGGCAATACAATATTGGCAAAATACATGTATTTTTCCTTTAGAATAATAAAAAACCATACTTATTTGAAAATTAAACCTTCATTAAAAAAAATTGCAGTATGTTAATTTGACCTATTTTTATTTATTTATTTATTTATTTATCCCTGACATTTCACACATTGAACAAGTTCATGTTATCAAAGAAAAAACTACAGCAAAGGTTGAAAAAAGGTCATGGTCAATTTGTCAATGTTGACGTGAGTAATTGAGTTTTCAAATTGAATAAGGACTAGCATCAATCAGTCAATCAAGTGCGTGATCAATGGTTACAATTTGCATACATGGCAAGTAGTGGTTAATTAACTCTGCTTGATCAATACCCCATGCTATTGATCAACTGCTGTGAGTTTGGTTTCTCTATGAGTTGTGAGATGTGTTTAACAGCATATTACATGTGTACAGTACGTGCTCTGGTAGATTATCCATACCATTTGTCTATGCTGCTAATGACTTCATATTGGGGCAACCCAGTGATTAATCTTGACACCTTAATTTGACACTTCATTTGTAAGATTAAGGCTCAGTAATTAGAGCAGAATTTGGAACCCATTACCATTACACAGGTGACTGAGGTAGGACAGATGTAAGCTCAAATGTACAAGTGATACTAAACATACCAATTCTCTGCATGAATTAGATGTTCATATGACGGAGTGGCTTTACTTATTGCTTTTTTTAAGAATTTTTCCGTTTGAGATTCAGCAAGGTTTCTGTTGATATGCCTGATGTATGATGCATTAATGTGTTAATCCACATTTTCAATTGGCATGCATAAGTGTTCCATCACATCGAGGACATTTCATTGCTATGATGATAAAGTTAAAGATACTTCAATATGGATTTTTGCCAAAGGAAATGCCATCAGATGATTTAAGTCACTCTTATTGCAAAGAAGTGTTCAGTAATGCACAAAATTGACATTGGGATAAAGGTTTCCAATACCACGTGAATCAAAATAAATTGTACATGGATTAAAACTGATTTTGACCTTGATAAAAACAACAAATCATAAATTTCTTGGTAAAGTAGTAAAGCAAATTTAATAAGCTTTCGAAGTACTTCTTAGCTTTTATAAAATGCCATAACCCGTAATTGTGATATGTAATATCTTGGGTAACTGTGTAAATCCCATTGGAATGGAAGAAAAAGAGACGTACTTACAAAATTGGCCATATCTTTTTTTATTTTTCATCCGATTTCCATCATTTTTTCTGCATTTGAAAGCTTATTAAATTTGCTTTGCTTACTATTTATGATTTGCTGCTTTTATCAAGGTCAAGATTAGTTTTAATCCGTGCACAATTTTTTTTGATTCACGTGGTATACTGCAAATTGAAAGATGAAGTCATTTGAAAAACCTTATTCAAGGAAAATAAAAGGTTGGGAAGTGACCAGTGGTGTACTTGGAATTTTTGGTCAGGTGGGGAAAAATATGTTTCTTGATTTTGCCTATTCCTTCCCGATTCTTCCCGGGGAAAAAATTTAGACCCGAAATTTATGGCGATTTAAAAAACTGACATGCAAAAAAAAAAAAAAATTCTGACATCTTTTCCTCGCATTTCTCACTTTCCTCCCTATTTTCAGTCTTGCCTGTGTAAATGATAATTGGGAGTAAAATGGAGTTGAATAAACACATTTTTCTTTTGAAGAATATGATTTTTAATGTACATTATTTGCACTTTTTAGTTTGCCCATTAAAACTACATTTTCTATCTTGAATTTATTGTGTTGTAAGCAGACATTTGCCATAGCAATAGCCTGCATTGTCAATCAATATAATTATTAATAGACATTCCATTATTAATTTGTCTTCTAATTTTCTCTTCTATGCTCCATTTTGGTTACTATATGAAATTGATTTCGCTTTCCTTTGAAGCCCATTTCAAATTGTTCTGGTGTATTTCAGTTTTTACTCCATTAGATGGTAGAGAATGCAATTTGCTTTACATGTTGTAGGATAAAATTATGACTATTTGCGTGTTTTGCACTGAACACTAGTTCAGTATAAATTTGTGTGTGCATATATGGACTACATAGTTCATTTTAGCAGGTGTTGAGGATATCCTGCCAAAGCAGCTAAAATGATTGTCAAAATCCATCTTTTATATGTGATGTTACTTGTTAATGGGACTAACCTTGATTCTATTCGCACTGGACAACTATAGTGTAATCTTGGGGTATTAAGCAAGATTTTTGTGTGTATTGAAATCAAGTGAAAGTGACAAATACATTAAAATTGTCAAAATCTTCGGGAAAATATAGACCTATTTAATTAATAAGCAGTGTGGCTACAATAAATTTTCTGTAAACATTTCCCCTTTTTGTCTTTGTGATGATGTGAAGTGAACCTGAAAATAAACTCTAAGACACTTGATATAAGATAATATTTGGACAGGCTTCCAAAATGAATCAGATCTTAAAGTAGACTGCTTCCTGCAAATGGATTTTAACCCTCGTCCTCCCAAGGGGGTGGGGGGTGGGGGGAGGAGGTTGTTGTAACCCCTCTAAAAGATTTTTTCCCGCTACATAAAAATGCAAAAGCAACCGACCCACACCAAACCTTTTTACAAACATATCAAGATTGTCAAGTTCAACCCCTAATGTATCCGGGATTTCACCAAACCCCATACACCCCAACTTTGATGGCCTACCCTAACCCAACCTAAGGTGGTATCCCCCTTAATTTTTTCATCAGAATGACCGCAAAGGATTAAGAGATTACCAAAATATAACTTGCTCAATACCCCTTTAAGCTGGAAGATCTGTATAAATGAAGCATGTACATCTTTTAAATAAAATAAATAAATATTGTAAAAAAAACACAGGTAATTTTTTTGTCATTGACATATGACGTGCGATTAAATTCAAATTTCTGCAGATTTTATTCCAACTCAAATTTTGACATGTTATTGACAGTGTGGGTTTTACTGGAATATACTAGTCTTACTGCCTATAAATGCATTTGATGCTGTGCTGTAATTCCAGGAGATATCATAAACCCCTGGGAATTGATTCTCTCTTCTTCGACTCGTAAATTGATTTAATAACCAAGAAAGTCTCTATACCATTGCCTTGAACCTATTATAACATCACTTCAATGCAGCTTACTGCTAGTGCTATATTACAGTTGGTAGAGTTTTTCACAACGATTCAAGAGCTTTATTCATCTTGTTTAAGATGACTACTGCTTGTGAGACGATGAATTATATTGGCAATTTGTCATTTTTTCATATTTATCAACATCAAAAGGATATATTACATGTAGTCACTAAACTTGGGGACGGGGTTACTAAAATTTTGGTTGGGTACAGATGCGCAGCCAGAGATTTTTTATTAACACCTGATACGTATCCTCTTCTGAGGAATTGAATAATGCTTCCCAAGTAAATTGATTAGACTACCGTTATCTCTACTGTTTTAATACATTATTTTTACCATGTATTTTAAAAGCAAAGGAACAATGGTCAAAAATTATTTTTTTTAAATGCATCAGATTTACAACTATTTTTCAAATTTTTGAGGAGCTTTAGGTTATTTTGAGAGGCCAAAAACCGTTCTCGGCCATGCATGTGTATACTCACCTTTCCAAGAGAAGAAATCGTGTGTATCCCATCATGCATTGCTTCCTATGGGAAATTTACACAGGACAGGAAGTCATGTGAGTAGTTAGTGATGAAACATGCCCAAAATGCAAGATTATAACAATTAACATTGATTTGGTGTCATTTCATCACTAACTACTGACATAATTTCCCATGCAAATAATCTCATAGGAAGTAATGCATGATGGGATACACACAATATCTTCTCTTCACCTTTCCAATGACCAACCTCATCTACATAGTGATTGGGTAGTCCACAAAATAAGTAAAAAATGCAAAACTGAATGCGAAAGATTTCTTTTGAAAATGACTCCCTTTTTTACACATACGCAACACAAATATTTGCATTTATGCACACATTTAGTGAAACATGTTGAACATGCATCTGCAGTAGGCTGATTCACAAAAAAATAAAATTCTTATTTTTCTTCGGCTCACCCCCTCATTTTGTTCCTTTTTGAGTCAGAATCAATCCTGCAAAAT
>JXSR01S074368.1:43402-54432 GCA_000969725.1 Ophiothrix spiculata | reverse complement strand
ATCGAATGTTATAATGTGCTGTGCATCAACTCAACAAGCGATAGTTAGGATTAGATCAAAGAAAAGATTGCAGATTAAAGTAAACCAGAATCGCGAGAAAGATGTGACACACTATTTAAAAAGATGAACGAGTACCTTCAGATTGGAAAGAGGAGTATCTCATCATCAAACTCCGGAAAGAAAGGTAATCTCATTATCTGTTCCAACTACAGAGGAATTACCCTACTGTCAGTGCCAGGAAAAGTTTTGAACATAATCATTTTAGAAAGAGTAAAAAAGCAGTAGATCATCATCTACGAGATAGCCAAGGCAGGTTTCTAGTATCAAGAATAGATCAGACTGCAACCGTACGAATCATATATGCAGTCTTTGTAATTGGCAGAAAATTGAGGAAATCAATGTTATATCTACAGAAACTACTATTGGTTGTGTTTTCGGGTTGTGTTTGTGGTGACGAAATGCTGAACCACTTTGCAAATGAAAGTGTGTATATAGCTATTCTTAAAGCAAAAGGCTTATAACACCAGATGATCTAATCGATCACAGTAATATAGCAGAAAATAAAACAAAAAAACTCAAATAAAAAAACTTTGGTCTTTCACTAAGGAGCATTAACTATAGTAAACGAATGCTGTAACAGCAATGTTGAATAAGTAATATTTCCCATCGCCTTGTACCTTGCCATGTGCTACATTGCTAGTCGTATCTCTTCATCTAACTAGCGCATTGGGGTGTCACAGCGCTGCATCTTTGTGCTATATTTTCACACCTCTCTTCATAAACACAGGAGATGTTCTAACTATATGCCAGGAGCTCGTTTTACAAAATACTGGTGTAAAACTTGTGGTATTGATAGTGATGCTGATCTATATTCGGATTTTATTACGTTTTCATATAACACAAATTCTAAAGCCCATCATTTCATGTTCCTCAAAATCGAAAACAAGGATATGAAAAATGATAGTTATGTTCAATAAACTAAAAATGTTCGTCCTAAAACTAATAAATGCGACATTCACTATGAAATAATCGGTCCTAATAGTAATAAAATTACAAAAAAGAAGATTTTCGACTTTGACACCATATAAATGGTCTTATTTAGAAATGACCTAGACTCAGGCGTTGTTAAATCAAATTTGACCACAAAATCAAGTTTTTGACCCATTTGTGTTGTTGCTCCCTACCAGTACGTGGTGTGATTGATCACATTCGGAGCTGAACCTATTAGATCTGACCAAAAGCAATATAAGTTTCCAGATATTTTCCTCAAAAATCGACCTTTATATGAAAAAGTTGTAAAAAAAGATTATTCCAACTATATTAGCAACTGTTTATTTTACCAACATTTTGACCAAATAGGATCATAATATTAATGATAAAGGTGTCATTGAATTTTGATGGGATTTCTGATTTTAGCATACATTTTCCTCATTTGTTTTCAATCTTTCTTGCTAAAAACCTCTGCATAACTTCGAAAATAGTGATTGAACATTTTAACTGGAAAACATATTACATGTATTAACATTTTAATACAAAATTTATATTTCACAGATGTAAATGTAGGATGAAAAATTAAAGCTATTTTCTTATGAAAGTATGCAACTGCTTTCAACCCCTGAAAGAAGTATAGGAAGTATCTCCACGAATGAAGCTTTATCTATCTTGCTGGCATTTCATTTGAAAAGGTTTATGTTTCTTATCTTATCTAAAGAAGTGACGTTCTTACACTTACGAGACGAAATGGTCTTGAAAGAATTAAACAAACACCTTAAGGATTTAACAAAAGTATAAGACTCTAAAAATACCACAGGAAAACGAAATTGTGCTCATTAAATGCAAAACGGTTAGTGTCTCGGGCACTAATTGCTTCTTTAAGTGCACACTAATGAAGATGACCTATTGCTGTCAATTTGTGTTAGTGTGGATTCATACGATTTAGCATTTAGAATGTATTGCAGGCAAAGATTACACATGACGTCACCATAATTAGACCAAGTGCAAAAAACCCCTATTATGTGGCCACGAAATGATCTAATATCACTGAAAAACAGAAAGAGCATTATTTTCGGTCAAAGATTCATGTGCACCAAATACAAAATGATCCATGCGCATAATTCGGAGATGTTTCAAATAAAAATTCAACTAATTCATACGGGTCTTTATTTTTATTTAAAAAAAACCGCCATGATTTCATGTACTACAATATTGTGTTGATATTAATCAACCAGTTTTAAGGTTTAGATTTTCTCCAAAGCCAGCTCGAATAGTGAACTAAAACATTGTACATGTTTGTAATTATCTGATTTTCGGCCAAAATTGACAAAAAAAATTAAAAATGTTGCTATAAAAGTTCTAAATATTAGGTTTTTATCGTTTTTTTGCTAAGAAAATGGTAGTTGTAACATGTCCTATAAGTTTAAATTTCTTAGCATGCAGATACTTTTTAAAATGCTGACTTTTCTATGAGGTGGTCGGTGGCAGTGGTTACCACCACCCCTTACCCATGGACTTACCCTACCCCCATCTAAGGTGGTACCCGCGATTTTGTATCATCAAAAATACCGCAAAGGATGTGAAAACAATTACCTGGGTCACTTTGTTTTGCGTTTTTGGGCAATCGGCGACAATCCGTTAGGCGTTAGGGGTTCATAGGCGGTGGAAGCGGGGAGGGGGGCCCTTAATTTTACGAGGGGGGACGGACCCCTCAAAAATAAAGAAGAAAGAAAGGAAAGGAAAGGAAATTGAAATTTTCCTTTTGTTTTGATAATTTAGGATGAAACATATTAGCTTAGGATGGACTGAAGCAAAGTTTAATATCATTGCCAGCAGCAACGTAGCGTGTAACGTGCCACCTTAGATGGGGGTAGGGTAAGTCCATGGGTAAGGGCTGGTGGTCTCAAACTGTTCCTCTTGCAAAAGTGTTTCCACAAAGTGATAGTTTGAAGTATGTCAGGTCAATTGTTGCCATGGTAGCAGGCAAAAACAAAGTCCATATTTACCATTGCATTGGCGCCTGTAGCACAAAGTTTTCCTTGACCTGTAACCATAGCAAAAACTTTAAACTATTACTTTGTGCAGACAGTTTTGCAAGACGAATAGTTTGAGACCATTCTGAACAAAATCGGACACTTTTGAAATTTTGGACTCCCATAGGACCAGTTCAGTGACCTCTGATATGACCTTTTACATTTTTGGCTATAACTCCAGAACCATATTTCAGACATAGGTAAAAGTATGCTTTTTCTGCTTCCTTGTGATGAGAGGAACCTGTTGATGTGGTTTTGAACAATTGACCAATTTTGAAATATCACTCCTAATTTTGGTGGCCATTTTGTTTTATCTTGGATTTCTCAAAATGCTCAATGATGCAGACTTTGCATCATTCAGTTTTGGAATCTATGGGTCTCAAAGACTCAGAATCAGTGAAAAATAATTATGCAGACTCCATTTTGCAGTCAAGCCCAAAATCAAGGTTTTTCACACATACTATTATGAGAAAAGTTGCCAGCAGCAGCGTAGCGTGTAACGGGCGGGGTCCAGGGGTCCGCCTTGGGGCCCGGTGGGGGTCCTGGGGGCGAATCCCCCGGAAAATTTGGGGTTTTATGCAAATTTAGGGGCCAAAGAACGCGGATTTAGTGACTATTTTTGAAGCAAAAATCATAAAAATATGCACAACACATATTATTCGACACGGTGCCACAAGATGAAACATATGAGCTTAGGATGGACTGAAGCAAAGTTTAATATCATTGTTATGAGAAAAGTTGCCAGCAGCAACGTAGCGTGTAACGTGCGGGGCCAAAACGCCACCGTTGCCAGTCCGCCTTTGCTAATTAATTATGAAAATATGCACATTAGATGGGCAGATAAATCATACATTAAAGTTTTAGGTCATAGAAACACATTGGCAAAGTTTCAAGTTAAAAAAAGTATTTAAGGTAAAAGTAGTATGAAGGTTTATTCATAGAATACTGGAAAAATATTGACAAAAATTAATATTAATGAGCACATTTTGCCAGTTTTCCTCATTAACCTCATCAATATATTGGCAAAAACAATAGAATACAAAGAAACTTCAAACAGCAATATCTCAAAAACTGTTTGGCCGATTTGGCTCAAATTTTGGAATTAAGATTTGTTTGCTTAGCTCTCTGCAACAGGCCTATTTTTTATCTCAGTCAGAACAACTTCATTTTGCCTTTAATACCACCTTAAAGTTATCATGTTATTGTCGTTTGATGAAATTGAAAATATCGCCATCCAAACATCAACAAAATATTGTCTATTTTAAACTCAAAACAAACAAAAACAAAAAGATAATGATTGCATTTTTTTTTATTTCATTTGATACAAAAGCAAGGTAGATTGTTATGCTAATAGCTTTCTACACAAGTTTGCTTTCATTATGTTTGTACGTTAGCAGGAATGTAAGTTCCCCGTTCTCATTGTCTGGGTTGTACAATAAAGTATAGGCTAACAACTGTCACGCATCATTAGTTTCACGCTTTACTCCGTTATGGTATATGGAAGGCGGACTACCATTTCAGGGGGACTAAGATTCCTTTCACAACGGAATGTTGAGTAAAGTAAATTACTTGCCGAGTATAACTCCAGCTCGATAGTTATATTTATCCAGGGATTTACTATGATCTCCATTCTCATTAGACGCATCATGCTGTTTCTTCCTAAAGAAAGGCATCTTTAAGTTCCACAAAGGCAAATGTCAAGCATATTATATAATATCCTTGAGAAGTGTTACTACAAGAGATGTTCAGTCAATGAAGGCTGAGGCAGGAATGAGAAAACTTTCTACTCATTATGTGTTATTCTATATACGACAGGTTAAGCTATGGCAAAGTAATATATTGCGCAGTGAGATATATCCGAGATTGGAGCGTAAGTGACAATTCCGATGGGTAGTTTTAGTATTTTTTGGATTACCAATTATAGCATAATCTGTAACACATTTGCCATTTGAAGCAAGTGCTATCAATATTTAAAGCTGTTTTGTAATTAGTAAAAATTCTATCCCTATCTGACTGAATTGATCATTGTTACGGTCACAGATGTTAAAATGACCAAGGCCAAAATCACCTTACGGGTTCTTAAATGAAACAAAATAAATACACTGAAATTTTGAATAAGTTTTAACAATTTAATACAAGTACTTTCTTTTAGCACAATTAAAACACAAGTATAAATATCTAAACTTTGCCTTATATAAGAAACTTACAGTTTTGAGATACCCCTGCTAAATCCGCGCGATCGTAGGATATTTAAAAATGTTTATATTCTACGCTATAGGCCGAGATTGTTCATTAATGTTCACGACATTAAAATCTTGAAAAACTTGCAGGCGTATTCTTGCAATTCACAAGTTCCGGAATCCAGCTGGCAAAAGGTAAATCCAAAACTTTCCTTGTGAAATCAAATGGCGATTTCCACACAATTGTCCAACAATCACAACGAATCTCCACTTGGTTTAAAAGCTGAATCCAACGCACATAATCCACTTGTACATAAAATAATGAAATAACAGTTTGTCTTTAATTCTCTATCCGTAATATATCGTTAATTCTCCAAAATATCGATATCTTCTTTCTCCATCCAATGTTTAATTAGTAAACTCTACTCAGCTGCATAACTCCGTCCAAAAATCAAACTTCTCCAGCTACTCCAACAAATTCAATTCCACTTCCAAAGTTTTAACTATCGACCTATCGCCGACAAAGTCAATTCAACTTCTGCTGCCCAAATTCAGTTTCCTTGGGCTCATTAATTTTTACATTTGCATAATAAAAAGTATTTTTTACCTTCTGGGAATTTCCCATCTAGTATATTTACAATGCAAGATAAATACAAACACCTGAAATAGCAATTAGAATTCCCAAAGTGCCGGGGCTAAAGATGATCTGATCAATGATCTAATCATGGAAATTCCACATCATCTAGCATCTGGTTGGTTATTTAGTTTATGCAAATTTGATAGGTTCATGCAATCATGCCTATTTTTACAAAATTGAAAAATTACCCGAGATTGCAACATCTCACACTGAAAAGTCTTTTTTGAAAAAAATTCCCTTACTGTTGCAATTAAAGAATTCAGTAATTAAAACTTCTCCAATTAAACAATTAATTAATCAACAAAAACAAATAATTCAGGTCCACATAACAATCATAAGCTTTATTTTCTCAAACACAAGACCAGAACACATATTCACAACAATGTGTGCAATGAGGTCAAGTTACCCCAATCCCCCCTAACTTTTCGACATAAGATGCGTTTAATACAAATATTATGTCATAGAAAAATAGCACTGTTTAAACACGTCAAAGAACACCCTTGAGTTTTTAAAATTTATAATATCTTCACGTATATTTATATTTGTTATATTTACCAAATATTCCCTAAAACTCCTAAGACTACATAATTGTCAATGCTTAAAGATACGAGTTTATTTTAAGTAATTGCTACAATACTACTTTACTCAGCTATTAGGGTAATGACATCATAAACCGGGTGTCCAAAAAATGTTAATAACATTAAAACCAAGATTTGTATTACAACTCTAGACATATGTATTGATAGAGGAGACTTGCAGAATTATTTTGGTACCAAACATGACGCAATTAGTAACCATCAAGGATAGCAAGATGGTTCAAAACGGTTTAGCCACTGTAACATCTAGTGTTGACACTCTTCTGTCACTTCACCTTCATAACATGATAGTTTAGAACGGCTTTATCAATTAACACTTTCGTGAACAATCATATCGCTCAAGACAAATGAACCGTGGCCCTTTCACTCTCATAATTATCGGGCGGACTTAAAAGTCCGCCCGATAATTTTTTGGGTTATCTGCAGGACAATACATCTCAACACTATGGAATATCCATAACCTGAAACAGAATATTGCAAATGAAATCAAGAAGATCAGAACAAATACGTGCACAGACGTCCAGAACTTTGTTGTTAAAGTCAAAGAATGATGAAATCTGCAAGGAGGCCATCCCCGGGGGTACTTACATTGACGGAAGATACTGGTATGTGCCGCCCTCAAGATCCCCTTTTCAAGCCTCCTCTTCGGCTCCCCAAGATGCTCTTTTCAAGATTACTTCAGTTCCGAAGACCCAATTTTCAAAGAAAATAACTCAAAAGTGTGTTTTATTATGTTCTTTTTTTCAACCTCATTTTAGACGATTTTCTGCTCAAATAGTCAAATTCTTATGGGAAAAAGGTAGTTCCTTAGACCTCAATTCGGGAAGAAATCGGTTCCATAGACCCTATTTTTGACAAAAATCCATTCCACAAGACCCCATGTTGGATATTACGGTTCTCACATATCTCAGCATATTCTAGACTATGTAACATTAAGATTTTTTGTTATTGTAAGAGCAAATTAATGAAGAGCACAGTTTTCAATTTTCATTTGAATAAAGTCTCTTCTTTACATGTTACCATAAATGTTTACCGAGGTATGTATATAGGTCGTGCAATGCGTCATTTACGCATTAACACAAACATAGAGTCATTGCAAATAAATATTGCATGAGCTTTAACTTTACCGATACGATACGAAGTATGCTTTTTATTACTGAGTTAACTAGCTTTATTTGCGTTTAAGTAATACATATTTAAGTCTTCTAGTGGGTATACTTGAACAGTGAAAAGTACTAGTTCAAAAGTATAAGACCTTTGCTCTATCGAACATTACCCGGGTACAGAGGGGAACTCCCACTTTGAAGTCATCACTGGCTGAATGTTCTGCCTTGCTGTTCCAGTTGTTCCATTGTGATTTTATACAGTATCAGAGTTTAATTACACTTTTTATAGGCCTAATTGCAGATCTGCAAGTCTGCGATTTTAAACAAAAGGGGATATGACCACAAGGCCTAATGGTTACTCTACGAGTTACTCCATCAGTGCTTTGTTGTATTTGTTTTTCTTTTCTTATTGAACTTCAATGATGAATATTATTAGACACATCAGTGTCGATCGTGTTTTTTCCCCTATTGCTTTCTCAGAGTCACACTATTGCTCAGAGTTAATGCAGACACCAAGACAATCCCCTGGGGACAGTCCATACCCGTATTTTAGGAGTATTTGGGTATTTTAGGGCATAAAGACCGAATAAAATTTGCTTTAATAATAAGAAGTGGTCTTAATTGTAACTTGACCTCCCGGCTTGACCTTAATATATAAAAAATAATTTAAATATAAAATTAATATGAAATTGGTGATAAATTTTAAGGGAAATTCCTGGTCATCATTAAGTTTGAATGGTTTTTTTTTATCCTTCTAAATACTTTTGCAGAAAAATCATTCCTAAATCATTCATGATTCTCTCTAATATTGAATGATTCATTTTACACTCAAGTTCAACCCAGAAAAAGTATTTTACATCCCTTTTTCGGGACCTTTTTACCTACAAACTAAAAAAAATATGAAACCAGGGTATGAATATTAAACGGGTATGAAGTATCTCGGCTATGAAATGTCAAGATTCAAAATATCACTCCTCAAGCTGTACCATATTTACCATTTGAATTTACTCGCACGCCTTGGCTTGTAATTAAACTCCCGCATTGGGAAATATAATATTATAATGTGCCTCCCATCCCCTGTATTGAAACTGCAAGAGCTATTAGCAATCGATTAGACCTACGTTGTAGTTAAAGACAATAGCTTTCGTCGTTGGATAGACTCTTTGGAGCGTGTGATAGAAGATAACAGTGCTAAAATCATCACTGTCTTCAATGAAAACTACCTTAGCGCCTTGCAACTAGCAATGATTACAGCAATTATTTCCATGTGCCTTACACGAGGTCTGGCCCGATCAGCCGAACTTTCACGCATAGACCACGTTTTAACTAGACGAAAAATACATGGGAATTGGAATATTTCTCAGATCTGAGTCTGTGCAACATTAAATTAAAGG
Source organism: Ophiothrix spiculata (assembly GCA_000969725.1). NCBI lineage: Eukaryota > Metazoa > Echinodermata > Ophiuroidea > Amphilepidida > Ophiotrichidae > Ophiothrix > Ophiothrix spiculata. The sequence goes on along the minus strand of JXSR01S074368.1, from coordinate 45,493 downwards.
TCTCATTTGAAAATAGACATCGTATTCTAAACATGTTCTTCATAAATAAAATGTTGCATAGAACCTATTTTGACATTTATTTGGTTAAATTTGCCATAGAGAACTCAGAAAATGGCGAACAGATTGAAGTAAAGTGAATGGAAATACAATCTAATCTTTGTAAAGTGACGTTATCTTTTCAGCTTCTTGTCAGTGGATTATTTAATATAAAGTTCTACAAACATAATTCGGTCATTTTTTCAGCATGTAATGCTTTAGTTTGTTCGTGAAAAAATAAAACATGAAAAATGCATCAGTCGGTATTTTCCGGAACTGAAACCGGAAGTAGCTTCAACATGACAACAATTGCCTAAAGTATAGAATTAAACACCGCGAAAAACAATTCTAGTTATTAACCTTCCAGGGCGGTGTATTGTCTCCCATAATCGGGAGTCCGGATCTAATTGAACTACACGGAATAAGTCGCAATCAATGATTTATTGATCAAACATGTACAAGTACGTTCTACACAATTGTATAGCAGCTAGGACACTCAGCCACACGGACGCTGTATTTCATTACACCTGATCCTAATGTTCATTCCAAAATAAATGTGTCTAATGTAATACTAGAACTTCTTGTTAAAAAAACCTGACAACTTGATCATCAATGTTGTATCACTCGTGGCGGTTTGATCACTATACCGTAGATTGGAACATTAAAACATTTTAGCGGTTGGATAGACGTGACAACGGCACTTACTATTTGTGAGCCAATTTTGGATGGAAAAGGAAGCAAGCATCTTTTATACTAATGTATATACCCGACTTTATCCTTTACTCTGAGTCTCCGTAACAGTATAATATGTCATGTCAGGAATGTTTCTTTTTTATAACGTCCTACAACTTCTAATTAAATCAATGATACACACAAGATGATGATATAGTAAATTTTTAAGCCAGGGCACCTCAATACAAGTTTTGGGTCTTTCCATTCATGATAAGAGGTATAAAAGGATTTGCATTCATACAACCAACAGAATTGAAGGGTGGAGAAAGGCCATAATAGCAAAACATCATGGTATTCGTTATCTGATTAGACGTAAAAGATTTGAAAATGTTTGTTTTCAATTATTGATTACTACTAGTCTACTGCAAACACATTTTTGAATTGTTCATTCGCTGATTATAAATTAATAATGGTTATAAAATTACATTACCTTAACGAACCATGGTTTGTTCATTTAAACGTATATATTATTGTGCAGTTACATTTTGATGATGATGAAATAGTTAAAGAAAAAAAAAGCACACATAACGCATTAAAATTTTCATTTGGTCTATTGAATCACGTTAATTGATCGACACATCAATTCTTTTCAAATCCTCTGATTCACATAAAACCCATTCATGCTCATTACACTGTTAACATCTTTTGGCGATATTCAGTACCGGATTTCTAAATGGGCCTGTTGGGCCCGGGCCCAGGGCCCTGAGGTCCAGGGGGCCCTTGACCATGACCAAAAAAAAAAAAAAAAAAAAAAAAAAAAGAGGGGGAAAAGGAAATGAAATACAAAATATTAAGTAAGATTTTTTAACGGCCCCAGACCCCCAACATGTTGTGATTGAATACAAATACTTATTTTGGGAAGCTTTTTTATGGATGCTTGCAAAGAAGGGGGGGGGGGACAGTGAAAATCGACAGTTCATGTCAATAGAAGTGCTATACACTAGCAATACATGTATTTATTTTTATATATTTTTGTTAGGTTTTACCTTTCTGGCTGGCTTAATAGGGCCCTCACACTGTACAAATCAAGTTAGGGCCTTGAAAAATATACTAAAAATCATTCAGACCTCACCTTGAAGCTTAAGGTAAGTTTGTTGACACATTATATAAGTTACTTGACATATTATCTTATGAAGGGCCCAGGACCTCACCTACTTCTTACTAGCCAGTGCTTTAGTAAATAAGACAGTGGAAAGCATTAGATTCAATGTAGACATCATGCCATTAGTGACCCCAAGCAGTCCTTGGGGCACTTTCCTGGGCCCGAGTCGGGGAGGTTCTCACCCTGAAACTGGGTGTGGCCCTGGGCCCTATAGACTGCTC
>JXSR01S074366.1:42760-54041 GCA_000969725.1 Ophiothrix spiculata | reverse complement strand
GCTATTCTTATATTGGCTAATTGGAGTGGAAATGGAAAAAGTTACCACCAAAGGATCAATCATGGTTTCAGTCAGGGTTTCAGTATTGAAGTGGTGTGCGCTTTAAACAAAGAGCCATAAAGTGGCGAAAAAAATTGAATATGCCAGAATAAGAACATCCCAACTCCAATAGCTCCCTTCTGTTAAGTTATGTAAAATATAAATGCACATAAATCTCTGAAAATGCTTTCAAATCACTAGAAAGCATTTCCATGTCTTTATCCTAATCATAGTGTCACATTAGACCTTGTAGTTGGTTTGGAGTTTGGATGTTCTTATTCTGGCGTATTCAATTAGCTCTGACTGGAGGGTTTGGACTAAATTTGAGAGATTGTCAATTATACCGCAGGGAGGTTTTATGGTCCCAGGAAGGAGTGAGGGGCCGCAAGACTCTAGTAGTTATTAACAGCAGCACTGATATTTGGTACTTTTCCGGAACCAAGGTCCAAGATTTGTTTACCTAAAACTTCAAAATTATTATATGTAATGGCGCACCCCGAAAGGGGGGGCGGGGGGACTTTGCAGATTATATAAATTTGATTTAATCTGTTACAGCATTTTCTAAGCTTTAAACTGACACCTTACTTGTTGAAATTGATCAAATTTTACAACAGAAAATCTGTTAGAAATTCTTATTACTTTTTTATAATTTTGTGCTGACTATTTTCTTAAGTTTCTTCAAAAAGTGTTCTGTCGCAGAGTCTCCGTTTTCGGGGTGAGTCATCACATATGTCATGCTCGTTTACAGGGTGGAAGCAAGAGGCTCTACTACAGGGACAGCAACACTCAACCGAAACACCAGCGGGCCACAACTGCATGAAGAGTATGCATCATTGCAACGACCTTTCAATGCATCTGGAGGCAACAGTCTTGGATGCAATCATTTTGACCCAAATACAAAATCAATTTATTCTCAAATTGATGAAACTGGAAGGTCCTCATCAATGCACGGCAGTCCTGCACGGATGCATTCTGAACCATTGTCAACCACGTATGAAGAAATTCCTGCTCTGTATGGTCACATGAACCCCAACGAATCCATTTCCAACTCGGATTACAAAGAACAAGAGGAGATCACCGAATTGGCATCCAGTGAGATCCAAGACTCCATGGTCTCAGTTGTTGAACCAGGAAATGAAAGCACTGAACAAATCTATTTTGTTTTAGAAGAGGACAGATCAGTTTTAGTGTGATAGGATGGCATCTTTAGGTCCACCAATAAATTTTGATACAGCATTCATTTTCCTCTTTTTATTCATTTTTTCTCTCTGTGAAGCATATCAAATCTGTCAGTGGTGTGGGTAAAGATCATGTCCAGTGGTAAAAACCTTTTGATATTTCAAGAAAAATTGAGTCAAAATCACAAAACTTTATCAACTGTATCTAAAATCAAACTTTACACCATGAGCTATGATTGCACTTTAATCCCAGCTTTTAGTCTTTAAATTGAAATTGGTATTTGCATGTTATTAGGATCAAACTTTAGTTTCACTTCGTCATGTGAGTGCAAGAAAGTCGTATCTGCAATGGCTGCCCTTAGTTACATTAATGTAACTCGCTAGAATGACAAAATACCTCAAAACTTCCCTGCCATTTCATTAACCACTGACCAAAGATTGGAGATTACACAGCCAGCAGTCCAAATTTATGAAAAATGGCAGCTATTTGCAGATACAACTTTCTTACACTCACATGACGACTTGTACATGCTAGCAACATGGTCAATACAACTATAGATTTTGTTAAATTTGTTTTTGATTAATGTTGAGTTCAAGGTTTTTATGATTTTGGACGATGGAACTTGTAGGAATATGTAATTTTCAAATCTAAATTGTTGAAGACAGGTTGTGCATCGAGGTCTGTATGCACAAAAGAGGTTAAAAGTCTGGATCAGATTTACAGTCAGACCTATCTCATTTGACATTTCTTTTTTTCATAAATTTGTCTTGCTGACATTTTTAATGCAATGAAATCCAATTTTAACATTCAAATATGAAAAAAAAAACCACACCATATTTTCAACTCTGTAACTGACAGATACTATTTTGCTGCGATACAAAATGTCACTTAAACCAGATCTAACATCAAACCTGGTTAAGCTTATAAACCTCTTTTGTGCATATCTGCCCCACTAAGTAAAACTGCAGAATGTACATTCATAAAGCATAGCAGATATTTCCACTAAGCATGCAATTTCATTTCAATCCAATCCATGCTAGAAGGTTGTATGTACATATGTGATGACTCACCCCGAAAAGGGGGACTTTGCGACAGAACACTTTTCGAGAAAATGGCGAAAATAGGCAGCAAAAAATAAAAATAATAAGAATTTCCAATAGATTTTCTGTTGTAAAATGTGATTGCCTTGATCAATTTCAACAAGGTGTCATTTTAAAGCTTAGAAAATAACAGATGAAATGAAATCAAAATTGATAATCATTTGCGAAGTCCCCCCTTTCTGGGTGAGCCATCACATATGATAAAGTAGATACTGCCTTCCTCAAGTTATGCAAGAGCATTAGTCGTCTGCTTATTTCTGCAAGAGTTCTTCAAGGGAAAAGGAAGTAGCTTGCAATTGATCTGTAATGCACATACTGCGTTTCTACTTTGTAGGGCAGATATGGACTTGGCATTTTTAAAGAAAATAGCAAGGAATGTAGTAATATACCGATACCCCATGTATGTAAAATAACACTGAAACTAGACCAAGAAAAACATTTTTACAAATGATATGTACATTTATTACTCTCAAAATATGTCTATTGTGATTGTAACAAAACACAAAATAAATAATATTATTCTGACAATTAATTTGACACAAAACATTGATGTTTCAGGCAGTGGAAGTTTCGATCCAGAAATCTTTATGTATACAAATTATGGTGGTCAAAAATGAATATCTTACATGTACTATTTCTTAGAAATTAAAAATTTAACATCTTGTATGACAAATGCCAAATTCTGTCAATTGTTTGAAAGAGGTCTACTTGATTCATTGATTCATACATTCCAACTTTTAATGTGTTGTAGTACATTAAGACTGGTAACACTTGCATATCTTAGTAAGAAATTCCCTTTGTATATAATGCTTATAATGAACAGTATATTTATATTTATATATACACTAGCGGTTTAAAGTATTTCCGCACAAACACTTTATTCAGCCATATCTCCTAAGGCGTTTATAAGGAAACTATCTGGAAACTTATGTTGCTTTTGGTCAGATCTGATAGGTAATATAGTTAAGTGTAAAATAGAGCACCGAATGGGATCAACCCCCCTCACGTACGGGTAGGGGGCAACAACACAAATGAGTCGAAAAACGTGATTTTTAGGTCAAATTTGATTTAACAATGCCTGGGTCAAGGTCACTTCACCGCTCAAGTTGAGTGGTCATGTGGAATGTGTATATGTAATAGAGTGACAAGCAGGCGATGAAATGTCTTGGTCACGCTTGACTTCGCCAAGAGAATGATTGGAAGCTAACGAAAAATGATCCTTCAACGCCACCCAGTTTACAAAAATAGGACCGTGGTAAAAGTGGAATGGTCCCTGGCGGTATATGACATTTTAAAACGTTTTCAATCGGTCATACACCGTCACAAAACACTCCACATTCATCACAACCCTATTTTTGTAAACTGGTGGGGCGTAGAAGGATCATTTTTCGTTAGCTTCCAGGCATTGTCAACTCAAATTTGACCTTAAAATCACGTTTTTCGACCCATTTGTGTTGTTGCCCCCTACCCGTAAGTGAGGGGGTTGATCCCATTCGGTGCTCTATTTTACACTTAACTATATTACCTATCAGATCTGACCAAACGCAACACAAGTTTCCTTATAAACGCCTTGGGAGATATGGCTGAATTAAGTGTTTGTGCGGAAATACGTTAAACCGCTAGTGTATTTAGTACATTCAACAGATATTTGAACAAAAAATATCAAATGGTAAACTATGTTTTGTATATATTTGTATTTTGTAAATTATATTTGATATGATTTTGTTCCAATTGAATGGAATAATTTTTTTTCTTTTTCTATATTTTAATGAAAATCTCTTGTAACCCATAAAAAGTATAGTTTGATTAATAGAAGCCTTTTTTTTTTTCGGGTGACACAAACCAATTATGAGGGATAGAACTTCTAAGTCCAGTGAGCTAGAAAACCACTTTAACCTAACCCTATTTAACCCGCCCCAAAATGGCATGAATTGTGTGCACTGGGTAGTAGGAAGTATATGGCGTATTTTGTAATGAGACTTGTTTGTAATGGTATTGGAAGTGGCACATCACTGGATAGCTTGGACATTCAGCTTTCTGAAAATGAGGATGCATTATCAATCATGCAAATCATATGCAAATTAGCTCATGAATAATTAATGAGCTTCTTGTTTAAAAATAATTTTTCATAAATCTAAGTCAGTATTTTGGCTACTTATGTTCAAAAAGTATATATTTTTAGGTTCTATTGAGGATGCCAGTATAATTATCTCTTCAAATCTAAATTTTGGCCTAAAATTGGACAAAATCTCATGGTTTCAGGTCATTTAATCCATTAAATCATGCTTTAAAGATAGAAAAATTGGGTAAAAAGGGTGTATTTCTATTTGGGGGTCATACATTCTGAGCACTGTAAAAAGCCTGAAAAAGCAATTTTTGGGTTAAATAAGGTTAATAATACAGTGAAACCTCATTAACACAAAATCTGTTAGCACAAAAACCCTGATAACAAAATGTTTGTTGGGTCCCCAGTATTGATTTCATATGTGAAATCACTTGGATAACACAAAATCCTGATAACCCAAACTAACCTCTTTGGCCCCAGTGATTTTTGTGTTAACGAGGTTCCACTGTAACACTACCCATTCAGGTTGAAATCAGTGGGCTATCTAGAACTTGGGGTTTTCTAGCAGTAAGTGGATGGATTATGTGGTGGTGTATTTCTATTGTAGAGCATATGCTTACTTACAGGAATTCCAGCAAATTGCAAGATTTTTTTCTGAAATTCGTGTAAAATATTGAGGATTCTTATAATGAAGACAGATATGTGATGGCTCACCCCGAAAGGAGGGACTTGGCAGATGATATCAATTTTGATTTTATTATTTCATCTGCTACAAGGCAATACAATTCTACAACAGAAAATCTGCTGGAAATTCTTATTAAATATTTTCTTTATTTTTTTGTGCCTATTTTTACAATTTTTTTGAAAAGTGTTCTGTTGCAAAGTTCCAATTTTTAGGGTGAGCCATCAGATAATATGGCAACTACTACTTTAAATTTCCTTAAAGGTCAGTATTACTGATATTTAATAAACTTCGCAATTACGTGTACAAATTCTGTATAAACTTTTCTGCTGCATGTCAAAAATAAATGGTTGCCGTTTGTATCAGATACAAACTTATGATTTCTAATGAAGTTTTATGTATACATGATATTCAATATACAGAGCAAACAATTTGTAAACAAACATGTTATATACAAAGTATACAAGTATAATTCTTATGTTTCATGCAAGAACAATTGTGGTAGTTATGATATAAATAGAACTTTAAAGCTCTAAATAGTTTTTCAGAGCAATGTCAATCAATTTTCATAACATTTGTGAACCACAAAATTACACAGCACAAGTTCTAAATCCCGTATGTCACCAAGTTTCATTATAGGAGCCAATACAATTTGGGGGATATGCTGCGGACAAAATGATAAATTATGCAAATTAGGTACTTAAATAGCATAAAAATAGGCAAATTAGGTACTTAATTAGCATATTTAGCACTCAAAGTTAATTCAACCATTTGGACAACTTACATCCTGTGTTCACTTGTGTTTGACAAATTATGTTTCCAGAAGAAAAGTTCAAGACTGACTGAATTTCTAATTTGTTGCAGAAAAACAGCCTCTCATGACAATAATTGGTCTCTGTTTAATCTTTGAAAACATTTCCTTGTTTCAAACCCTTTTCTTTTTATTCTGAAGTTCCAAGTTTTCAAGTTCATACGTCATTTTTTTGTCCAAGTTCATACTTCAACAGTGTAGTTTGGATGTACCACTAATAATGTATCGTCCTCTTTGTGAATTTCCTCGCCTTCCTTGTCGCTCTTGCGCTTTGTTAGTCCAGTCTGTGATAACTCTATGATGATATGGTCCTGAAAGGAATAATAATAATTTGGTTAACACACCATTACTGTATAAGTGGTTTATTTCACGCTACATTAATTTTCACGCTTTTCGAGCTCAATTCGGCTAGCGCGAAAATATATGTAGTGCCAAAAGTAGTATGTATATATGTTAAAAAAATCAAAAGCGCGAAAATTAAAACGCACAAAATGATTCAAAATAGCTTAAAATTAGACTTGCGCAAAAATTTCTGAGCGCGAAAATATTGGCGTTTACACTACAGTATCATTTCCCATCTATTTTTGTAATTGGAACTACTAGCAACATGTGAAACTTACAATCTTTGATAGAAACCACTGACAAAACATTGATACACTTAACTTGATGCTATGAATGTGACATGACATGGCCTACAGTTTACATACAAAATATAGTTTTAATTTCATTAGTCTATATGCCTTAAAGGAGTCTACTTAAATTGTCAAAAATATGGGGTCAATCCAAAGAATTTTCAGTATAAAGGGTACCTTGATAAAAAGGGTGGGGTTAAAATAAAAAAGTGGCTCACTTACCCTATGACTAAAATTGAAATTATATTGAGAATCGCTGAGAATCGGAATGAGTGTATAGAGATAAGATTGTTCCCACATTGGTGAGATAAGCTTAATAAATTAACCAAAATGGGGTGAATTCATGATCCCATTAGTATTCAAAATAAGTTAAGTTTCAAAAAAAAGGGTGGTTCAAAGAATTTCAGTATTAAGAGTGTCTGGATTAAAATGTGGGGCTAAAATATAAAGGATGGGGTTCAAAACCCACTGCATACAGTGGTATGGAGCCACTTTGCTTTACTTCTAGATTTATGTAACCAAGTTGAAATCCCGGGGGTGGGGGGGGGGGGGCACTTCTATGTTGACTACGCAGGATGTGCGGACAAAATGACCCCCTATTTTGAACTGGCTTGTACGCGATGACCCCCTTTTTTGAAAGATACTGGCGTGTATTGCGACTTGCTCTGATCAAAGTACGCCAATTTTCTGCTAATTCGTTGCGAAGACCCTCGAAGTGTGGCACATGGGAGACGTAAAATGCCGGAGGTACAATAATTCGCCCTCCATGAGCGACAATCCAAGATGGCTGCCGTCCCATAGGATTTACACGGCGGTGAAATCAAAAATGGCGGGGAGTACCGGTTCCCCTTTAAAAATTCCTTGATGCAAACAGACTTACCTTGAGAATGAGCCTGTCAATGATTTTCTCCACTTTGGCCTTGAGCTCCAATAACTCTGCTTCACTCTCAATCTCACTCTCCATCTCCTTGAGATACCAGTTGATCAAAGCACTCTTACGAACACCTTCAAAACCTTCCTCTGTGAAAAAAAAAAAAGCATATTAGCAAGGCAAAAAAAAAAATGTTTGTTTGCTCTCCGCAACCGCCCCTAAAATGCCACAAATTTGGGTCGGGTATTTTATTTTTTCTTCAAACATGTAGAATATGAAAACTCAATATTTTTGATGGAAAACGTAAAATTTAGCAGTAGAAAGTCACATTTAGTAGTCAAAATGCATATTTCCTCTAAATAATAACCCAAAATCTTTGATAACGCCCTGCATTGCTTGGTATTCACGATAAAACCCATGGAATGACATTATTCTTTAAAATATATGTGAAGAGTAAAAAAAAAAGGAAAAAAGATCAACCGACTGACCCAAAATTTGAATTTTTCCACTTTTTTTTTTGGTGGGGGGCCTTATGAATAAATGACATAAATAAGTGACTAAAACAGCTGTTTATAGATGTCAGATAGCAACAACAGAATTTCAAGTTCACGTTGAAAGCTAGTCTGCAATAATTGAAAACCAAAATCAACAGTATCTGTTTTTGAGAAAACTTCAGATTATTCTCCAAGTTTAATCTATGTTTATTATGCTCACAAAATCAGTTAAATCAGTTATTTTAAACCATATGTAAATGTGAAAATGTTGTAAGCATGGAGGTCATTTCAAAAGTTCCACTTGTGTCACGGATGCATTAATATGGGTTGTATGTATTAATCAAACCAGGGGCTGACTTCACTAACATATCAATAACATTTCAATAACATAGCATGTGTGTGCAACCCCGGGTGTGCAACACACATTTGATGTGGAAGTTTTCCATGAACGGTTTAGAAAACTTAAGGTTCATACAAAATGTAGTTATATGTGCAAGTCATTTTTCAGAAAAGGTGGACTTGGGTTGTACATGTAGTTGCATTTTTGTATAAGCCCAGTGACAGTGCTACAGCCTTAATACTAAATGTTACCACATTAACACTTGTTTCATTTTGCTTGTTATGCTAATAATAATAATACAAATACAAGGTCTCCAAAGTCACTTTGGAGTTAATTGACTACCAGATATGTTCATTTTTTTCTTCCTTTCTTCCAGACCCAAAAGGTTCACATTAATTTTTAAACACACAAAGTTATATAACAGTCTACTGTAGGGTACCCATATAAATGTGCAGTATAATTGACAGCATTACTATTGTTTGTACAACAAATGTAAGTCGATAACTAGACATTTTCTGTTACGGACTCTTGTACCCTGTGACTTATCCGTAAGACAAAATAACAACTTAAATAAGCATGCTGTGGGTATGTTGGGGGAGGGGTGCACAAATTGTCTCAGATTTACTTCCGCAATAGTTAGTTTTTTTCATGCATGTCACCTTAGGTGAACCGCTGCAAGTGGCCACCTAAATGAAGGGGTAACTGAGATAAATGTGAGTCGGACATACCTGAAACCAACAAAGATATAATGAGAATATCTGATATGGATATAAGGATTTGTGAAAACTTATACCTTTATACAAGGGTAGCAGGGCCAGGCTTAAAATCTTGAGAGTTCTTGGAGACTTCAAGGCATGTATGAAATACAACGAAACTCAGAATTTGGTTGAGTCCGGGATGTAGATATGCAGCCTAAGCTAAGCTTGCCTTTAAATTACTTTTATAGAGCTCAGAAAACATTTTTACCTTCTTTTTCTTCCTCTTGCCTCATATAAAGTACCAGCAGATTAGATGTCTGTTTGTAATCTTCAAATGACATGTGCATTCCTGGTTTCTTCTTAATGACCACCTCATCATCCTCGTCTTTCTCTTGCGACGGAACGTCCGTCTCCATCTTGTCTTGTGTCTTATTGTCCTCACCGTCTTCCATTGAGATGGGCTCTTCCTCTTCTTCATCAAAGTTGATGACCGGTTGCTCTACTCGGATGATGGATTTGTTTAGAAGTCGGAAGGCTTCCTTGACATGTTTGGGTTGGACCTGTAGAAAGAAAATAAGAGATTCTTCTTCCATGTTGTGCTTGGCTTGTGGTTAAATAAGCAGTAAAGTTAGTTTAAATGGAAAGGCGCTTGCTTACGGTGCGGAAGGTTGTGAGTTCGAACCCCGCTGGTGCCAAATGTTGAGTGTGCTTGAGATTCCCTTGGGACAGGGAACTAACTGCTAATTGTCTTATGGATACCCGTACGAAACTTGGGGAGCTGATCCGGGCAGCTATGGTGCATATGTGAGCTGATCAAGGTTCAGCGCCCTAAAGGCTGCGGCAGAACCTGGAATGATGCTTGGTGTGGAATGGAGCTTACCTGGGCCACAGTGGTCAGCAAACACCTGTTAGTGTGCAGAGCAGGGGTGTGAGTGACCTCTTTTCAAAAAAGAGGAACTTTGTATAAAAAAGAGGAAAAACATTGAAAACTGCTGAAAATGAAAGAAAAGGCTAAAATTTTGCCTTGTAGAAATTTCAAAAAAAAGAGGAAATCAGCTTAAAAGAGGAGATTTCACACCCCTGGCGAAGGTCGAGTGGAATTACAAACCTTGGAGGCATAGCACACTATAAATCCCCAGTATTTATTTTTTATTAAATTAAACATTAAATCTCAAAGGTGTCACTGAATTTCCTGAGCAAAAAACATGTGTACAAAAAATGGGTACAAACAATGCTCATTAGTGATCTTGTGTGGCCTTGTCACACATAGAGAGGAGATACTAGACTAGGAGAAACAAAAGTACTCTACTTTGTAAATATTTTTTTATACATAACAGTTTATGAATGCGGTAAAAGAAAACAATTTTGGACAATACAAAAATATACTAGCGATTATAAACAGCTATTTCTGCTTTGACTAAGTTTATTTCTAGTCTCTCACCTCATCTTGACAATGTAACCTGGCCATGCCTTCAGACAGCCGAATCATACTCTCCAACTGACGCACTGTAATTCTCCATGATGACGTGGAGCCCCCAGATGTGTCTCGTTGTCTTAAGCGACGGTACTCTTCAACCATGAAATCTTGTGACTCTTTGGTGATCTGTTGACAAAGATTATGCTAGCATTAAAGGTGACTGGGTGTAATTGACAAAAGTTATGGGAAAAAATATCAGCTTTCAATATTACTAATTTGATGGCAAGCTTTGGGCTAGGCTATGTATCTGTACAGATAGGCATGAAAGTGCTGCCATGGCAGGCCATACTCGGTGGCTTGCCATAGCTGGACGTTGGATCGGGATGTGAGAGGTCGGGGGTTCGAATCCCAGGGGAAACGGTAAATTTTTGTATGACATATTTGGACTTAGATAGTTTTTAAGTATTTGGGAGTTAGGGTTATGAAGGTCTATATATGCATATAGTACATACTAACATAACCCTAATCCGCCTCAGTCCAACAAACTCAAACAAGCAAAAATAATTTCTTACCTTAGGTTTGAATTGCCTGGCAAACATGAGATACCTCTGCATATCATCTACAGTATAGAATCTCTCCACAGACTCATTGCCCCTAGAATGCAGATCTACAATGCGACGAGCGATAGCATAGTCTGTTACCTGTTGAGAAAAAACATGTTTAACACTGATTAATGTTTATGATATTTACAGCAAACGAGACTTCAGTTACATTAATGCTCAAATGCAAATGGGTTGCTGAAACTGCCAACAATAAAAATGCTAGTACTCAACTTGCTTTGCAATGCTGCTTCTGGTGTTGTGTTTTGAAATTGATCTATAACAAAGCTAGAAAAAATTATTCACAAACATATTTTGTTTGTTAAACTATGTAACTGGAGTCTGATTACCTCT
>JXSR01S074366.1:16872-35413 GCA_000969725.1 Ophiothrix spiculata | reverse complement strand
TTAGACATTGTTAGATAATTTTTCTAGCATATAGTTGCAGAGGGGAGCTCATGGAGTTGGGGTTTTCTTGTAATGGCTGTTTAAATATAGCAACTATGTACTATAACAATTATCTAACAATGTCTAAAAAGTCAACTACATGGTCAAATGTGACACTATGATTAGGATATTGACATGGAAATGCTATTTTAGTGTTGTGAAAGGATTTTCAGAGATTTGTATGCATTTACATTTAATACTTATGATTAACAGAAGGGAGCTATTGGAGTTGGGATGTTCTTATTCTGGCGTATTCAATTGTAGTCAGTATCATAAGAGTAGGGTATTCTACCTCTGACCGTTCTAAACCTGTTTTCATCAATCTCTTGACTGAAAATCTCTTAAGTGTTATATCCTCAAAGTATATGAGGGTGCACAATAATGGAAGACAGAAACAGATAACATGTGGGACTGGATGTCATGCGGGAATGTCACAAACCTCATTGCACTCATCGACCAAGACAAAGAAGAGATCAAAACGGGACATGATTGGCGCCGACAGCTGGATGTTTTGCTTCAGTGGTTTTGTCTTGTCGTATCGTCCGCCTACTGGATTGGCTGCTGCTAAGATGGAAGTACGAGCATTCAGTGTTGCCTGAAAAAAACATGGAAACACATGTAAACGTTGTAAAATGGATGGATGTACAAGTCCTATAAGCACCTTGATTAATGATATACTTGCTTAATAATTCAACATGTGAGGTCCTCTCGAGTTGATTTTCCTGTTTATAAAAGTTTTCATAGCATGTTGCTTGTGAGAAGTGGATTTGGTGCTTATGTGGAATGTCCAACCTCAAACTATACCAATGGTGTCCATACCAAATCGTTAGTTTTGGTGTTTTATGATAAGCAGGCATGAGAATGGACTTTTTGAAAAATACCGTAAAAAATGTGAAACCCGAAGCTGGAGACTTTCTACACCCTCGGACCCATTTGGAGCCCAAATTATTATTAAAGACTAGGGTTGTTAATGTCTTAATGTACATACTATCACCCACGTGTGTCTTAACTTTTTGTCAACATTGAAATTTGCACGGCAGATCGACCACATGAGGTGTATCAGTATAGTGGGAACTTTTTAATTGAGCATCTTTTTTCACGGGCACGAGTTAGTCAGAGAGTGCACAGACTTCTCTATTTTTACAGTATATTTGTATACCGCTGCATGTATTAATGGTCAGCTACGTCGGTGAGCAGATAACTGTTAATCAAAATCTGAATTGAATGAATGTTTATAACTGCACAGACGGTTGACAGAAATTCATTTACGTTGTAATCATAAAATCAAAACTTTACGTAGTCAGCGATGTCGTAGTTTATATCTGAAGTTCAAAATGATACTGTTTTTTTTTGGCGATTATTTTGCTCAATTCCCATGTTAAAATCAAAATTATACCCTCAACCTCACCCCAATTTTATTCCAAATTCACACTGAACTCAAAATACTGGAAAATACTGGAAATCCGGTTTAAACAGGAAAATTCTCATGCCTGTGATAAGGCTTGCCGTCCAAAGACATTCACTCACCCTACCAAGAAAACTTTGCTCCAAATTTCACGACATTCGCTGTACTTGAGATTGAACTGGAGAGAAGATTGTCTGAATACCACTAGAACATTCGCTTTCATCAATTGAAACGATTCGCTCAATGAGAGCGACATTCGCTCTTTAGTTTTAGCGAATAAGTCAGAGCGAATATCAAGAGCGAATGTCACTCGTCCAAGCGAATGTCTTTGGATGCCAAACTCTAGACTATGATATCAAAATTGAATTCTGAAAGAAAGTGTTTTACAACAAATTACTATTTAAGAAGCTGTTTAAAACAGAAAATCTCAAAACTTATACAGAAAAAAGATTAAGATGGATAGGTGATACACACAGTATTTGATTTGAAATCCAGAATATAATCAATCAATCTCACCTTGACACCAGCCTTTGTGATGGATATCGTCTGTTGTTCCATTGCTTCGTGTATAGCTACCTGATCCTTCACATCCATTTTGTCGAATTCATCAATACAACATACTCCCTGAGAAAGGAAACAAATATGATAAAGTTACCAACACTGATAGTTACTAATTACTACAGGTTTAAGAGCCAGTGAATTTAATTTCACAAATGAAAAATGAAGATAGATCAAATTAAAATTGGGTATACTGTCGCTGACAGCAATGACGATTTGCATCGCGAGAGTGAATTAAGTATTTCTGGAATACTAACTGAATCTTTCCTAACAAGACTCAGTTCATAAAATTTGGAAAAAAATAACAGACCAAACCCTGACATTCATGAAGCTCCCTCCTGCCTTCGAGTTACAATCAAGTGGTTACATAAACAGACATTTGATAAATCCAATATTAACAATGCTGTCGAATTGAAAACAAGGTTTAGATTTGCACACTGGTGAATCAGAATATTTCACAAATTCGAATTTTAAACTAATTAAAGGCATTTCAAATTGCAAACACTACCAATGACAAGTTTTGGGAAATTTTAAATGCAGATAAATTGGGATTATCACAGAATTTGGTTTTTCAAATCACAGAAAACGTGCCACCTTATTTCAACCTTAAGGTGTTGCTTGAAGTGAAACAAATGGACGCATCAGGTTAAAATAATTCTCAACTACTTTCTTACATTATCTGCTAACATAAGAGCTCCTGCTTCAATGACAAACTCATGCGATTCCTCGTCCTTGACGACGGCAGCTGTCAGACCGGCAGCACTGCTGGCTTTACCCGAGGTATACACAGCCCGTGGGCTAAACTCTTCTACAGCTCTGTGAAGAAAATCAAGATAATGTACGGTAATCAATTCTAGTTTCTTATGTTATGAAATAGCATCAACATATGTAGCAAGTGTGGAATACAAGACAATTTTTCAAGTTAATTCAGCCCACATTGATCGGTTACGATGTTGCAAAATAAAATTCTGATGCGGGACTAAAATTTACGAGTAACACTTACGACAACTGACATATGAGGCCCAAAAGGTGCACCCGAAAATTTGTTACGCAATTTTTGAAAACTAAAAACTGACAAGCAAAAAAAAAAAAAGGTCTAACAAACGAGATTTTTTGTCAAAGTGGGAAGACAACCTAAAAGCGTGAGATTCCCGTCTAAATCGGGAGACTTGACAGGTATGTCAAGATAAATTGTTCACCCATCACTATTCACCCCATGGCCTGTTTTATATACGTCAGAAAACATCACACCATAAATGAAGAGGTCACATAAATGAAGCTTTGACTTGCTTGTTCTCTGACTGAGTTTCATCAAAAGTAAGTCTGTTAGATTGATGCAAAAAGTTACATGTCGCATTGTTTGAGACGTGTCGTTGTCACAAACTTGGTAAGGTAATCAATATGTTCTGCTTGTCGCCAATTGTCTACCATGACTATACTTTGATCAACACCAAATAGTAGGGCCTCTTCACATCGTGAATTGATACAGACAAGCGCGTGCGTAGCTGGAAACAGCACAACTGCAAGGGACGCGGCGCGTGTGACTCGAGCATCATTATCTATGGCACGCATGTAACTGGGATTATGTTTACTTGCGGATGAAGAAAAGCCTCATAATTCCCGCCTATTTAGTGTTGATCAAAGTATAGTCCAGTCTGTGCACTTGGCAAACAATATGACACCAGCAACAGGGACTCACAATGAGAGCAGGGGTAGCAGTTCTATGAGTCCATGACAATAGAAATAAGGAATAGGGTTGTTAAATCCAAACATTTGGATAAATATGTGATAGATAAGCACAAGAATATTGATTTTTGCAATCACAAAATAAGTAAAAAAATCTTAAAATAGAATATATGCACCCAGAGATTTCAGACCTTTGTTGATTTTTGTTCTGACCATGTTTGTACACGATTGTGATTGAGCTAGTCAAAACAATAAAATATCTTGCAGTATATGTTTTAGACTCCTAGATTTATCACAGCTCTGCCAATGGTTGTAAGAGTTTATTCTTATTGATAAAGTCGAGCAGTCTAGTGCTTGAATATTGTCTACATAGACCATTCTTATAATTGACATACTCCCGCCGTTGATGGGGTAAATCCGCAAAACGAGGCCAAGTATGATAATATATGCCCCACGTTCTGAGTTTCAATTCCCCGTCCAATTCGTGGATTTACCCCATCAACGGTGGGAGTATGTCAATTGTAAGAATGGTCTATTACTTACTTGAGGAACTGACTCTTGGCAGTACTTGGATCTCCTACAATACACACATTGATGTCACCTCGAAGTGTGGTGCCTTCCATGGTTGTCTTGGGAACGCCACCAAACATCATCAGTAAGATACCTCTCTTGATTTCATCATTACCTGCAGGGAAAAAAATAACTACCTTTGAAATATCAGGGATGAGAATGGGTAATTGTCAAAAAAGAGGAAAAGCGTCGTAAAGTTGGGTAAAAGGTCAAAAATGGGCTGAAACTGAATAAAAAGGCTAAAATTTAAGCACATGAACATGATCAAAAAAGAGGAAATCAGCTGAAAAGAGGAACTTTCTCATCCCTGAATATACGGTATTTAAAATAGAATCTCCAGGGCAAGTTATACCCCCAATTTTTATAACACCTTTGCAGAAAGCACTCATCTCTGGTTTCTTATTTGCACATTGCAAGTGGGACGAGTTTAGGTGCCTACCATAAAATTTCATTAAGTTTTGTCCCGTCCTCTCCCTGCCTTGTAATTGATTTTAAAAAATACCACAAACCGATCTAGATTTTACAATTTCCAAACTATTAACATAAAGAATCTTTAAACAGCTGATTACATTCAAATTCATTATGGTTAAGAAAACAAATTTGTACAAGCAAGACCAAAATGTTCAAAGTCAGATTCTACTATCTAGCAGTTTGGAAAGCTTCATGAGAGAAAACAAAGTTTTCTCTTCACTTCCAGACCCAGAGGGCTCACATCACTCTTTGAACATGCAAGTCTGCCATAAACATTTAGTACAGGTAGGAAACTGGTCTATTTGCACCCTAAAAATTTGGCTAAGTTAGGGGATTGAGCCACACGGGCGCCATGCGTAGACCGATGCTGCGTGAGTGCGTAGTGACTCCGCTGTGAGTTCTGTCGCGCGCTACTATTACTTGACTACAACGCAATGCGCATCTTACATTTTTCCGTCAAATTACCACTCTGTTGCCAGAGTACGACCATAAATATCTTGGGAGTTTTCCGAATGCAAGAATAACGTCACTGAAAATAAGTGAATTGAGCTTTAGCAAAGTAGAAAAATTCAACAATTTGGGTGGTTCTTCTGACGCCACTTAAAATAGAATCTCAAGTTACCCCCGTTCATTTGTAAAACACGTAAGTTGCAAAAAGCATTCGTCCCTGCTTGATTATTTGTACATTGCAAATGGGACCACTTTAGGTTCCCACCATAATATTTGATAAAGTTTTGTCCCGTCCTCTCTCTGCCTCATGATTGATTTCAAAAATACACACAATTCAATCAAGATTTTACAATTTCCAAACAGACCTATTAACACAAAATAATCTTTAAACAGCTGATTACATTCAAATTCATAACACCCTGGTCATATAACCAATGGTCGCCTATCGGTGTCTGGTAAGCCGAAGGAAGCCGCTATGCCGGCATGACATCGGTATGACACCGGTGAATGCTTGCAAGCTCTTGTGTCACCGGTCGGACTATGGTGGTTATTAGACCATAACTGAAGACATCGTATACACGCCGCAAGGTTTTAACTTGGAATTTAATTCTTGTGGCATGCTTCCTGCGTCGCTACGCCTTACGGACACCGGCCAGTGTCCGCTGAAATCTACCTGGTACGATGCCGTAAACATATCGTAACTTCGCTGCAAGGTTATGTGACCACGGTATCCTGGTAAGAAAACAAATTTGTGCACGCAAGACCAAAACGTTCAAAGTCAGATTCTACTATCTAGCAGTTGGAAAGTTTCATGAGAGAAAACAAAGCTTCCTCTTCACTTCCAGACCCAGAGGGCTCACATCACTCTTTGAACATGCAAGTCTTCTACTATAGGCCAAAAAATAGTTTATTGGTCAGGGTAAACAGACTCCAGAGTACAGGGCCCTATTGTTTGTGAATGCAACTCCTACCATGCATTTTTGTTTAAATTGTCAAATCAGTTTTTATTTTGCCTATTGATACAAATCTAGAATGAGTTTTCTGACTGAAAAAATAACTTTATTGTAATTGAATGAAGCTTTTGCAAGGTAAAAAAAGTTCAACAATTTGGGTTCTTCATTGCTGTATCAAGTATCCTTAAAACTCAACTGTCACTGTAAATGTCATATTACCTAAATTACAAGCAAAAGTGTAAAACACTTGAAAGCACTCTCCTACAATCTCTTACACAAACTTACCATGTATCGTTGGGAAGAGTGATGTGATAAGATTGTGGTAGAGGTTCTTGTCCTGGCTCATTTCATAGACTTTCTGCCATTCTTGGTCTGTCATTTGTTTCTTGATAGCCTCTGCTGTTAACTCCTCACCCCGCATATCTTTGCCTCCAAACTGGAAATGTTATGCAACATCAAGAATGAATCGTAATAGTTTGAACACAGTTTGTACCCGAGTTAAATGGGCAGCACTGATCTCCAAAAAAGGAGAGTATGGTATTTGGAATCTGGGTCTCACAGTTCTTCCAATAAGCAGGGTATGGTGTATGTATCACGTGTTGTAACCTGTCAATTTTTGGTTTGTGCAAAAGACAACCACAATCAGCACTGAGAAACCAACTTTAGATATAATGGCTCTCAAAAAAGAAATCCAACTTGAAGGTGAACAATCTCAACAAAATGATTTCCATGACACCTTTAAATCTGTTCATACCAAAGAACTTAAATTGAGGGGGCACACCAGTAAATCACTCCACAAATGGTGGGATGTTGGGTAATAGTCCCTAAAATCGCATGTAATAGGACCATGTTTTGGACTCGTTTGAGACTATTTTGGGCTCTTTGATGATTTTTAAAACATCAAATGAAAGTTTAGAGCGTACATGTTCATTTTGATGCGTAAGTAATGAATTTAACTTTTTTGCAGCAAAAGTCAAATGCGGAAGAGGCCAAATTGGGTTTGGGGACTTACAAACGGTGAGAACGGTCAAAAACAGTGAGGGAGCTCTTTACATGTATTCCCTATGGGAGCTGAATTACTGTTGTGCCCCCTTGAGAAGCGATGCTCGCTACCATCTTGTTGTCAGTAATGGAGCAGAGTTATTGTACCTCCGGATATGTTCGGAAATTGGCCTGATATCCAGGCAGATCACGTCTTTCTCTGAACAAGGTGCACCAATTTTCCCGTTTCAAACTCTCAAAGGGTGGCCTGCAGAGCAGTAAAATGACGAACATACAATAACTCGCTCTAGTTGAGCGACAATCCAAGATGGCCGCCATTCAATAAGATTTTCACAGCGGTCAAATCAAAATGGCTGAGAACACAACTTTTCCTTTATAATTTCTTTGATTTAAACTGAGAGTCATTCTTACCCTTGGATTTGAAGCTGATACATTACAAGCCAAGAAAGCTAGTCTGTAGTTGAGGTCTCTCACACCCAATGCCTTGAGACCCCTGACCCCCTCATGATCTCCAGCCTCTCCACCAGCAACCCTCGTGGCAGTCTCTGCTCGGGCGCCTGGCATGGATAACTGGCCTACATCTGGTACCACAATTAGTGTCCCTGTGAAGTCACACTTGTCACCAGCTTGCGGGATCTCCACTGCTTCAGCTCGCAGAACTATTTCAACACTAGAAGGATACGAGTGGGAAAAAAAATGCATTTTTCAATTGAATGGTCTACAAACAAAGCAACTGCTGGATAGATTACAATACTTTGGGACTTACTTATATACCTGTTATGTTACCTTATGTCAACCGCTGCTGACGTTTGTCAATGGACACTTTGTATTTCTCATAAGCGATTCTCTGAGTGGTTGCAACCCCCGGCCTCCACTTAAGGTATATGGTGGGCCAATCAGTCATGTCCAAAACTTTAAGTGTCTTAGATGCATGGTGGCCTCGGGTAAAAAAGATCTAGCGAGACGAAGGGCCCTTGTCTGGTCCGCATTCTGGAAGTTGAAACGTGTGTGGAAAGGCCAAGTCATTCCTATCGAAACTAAGGTGAGACTTTTCAACACCACGTGCTGTTGTGCGGCTGCGGGTCGTGGGTTGTCTCTGGCAATGTGGAGGGCAGGATCGGCTCCTTTGCTGCATCATGTTTTGGAATCGTGCTTGACATCGGGCGAGTTGGCCGTGTCCGGAGTTCACAAGTATATGCTGACACTAGCACAGAACCATTAATTGTGAGGTTGCGATGACTGACCTTCCATGGCCATGTTCTAAGAATGCCAGAGGAAGAACCCTGTATGACGTACACCCTTTACACACCTCCCCATGGAAGGAGGAGACCAGGGCAACAGAGAACTTCTTATTTGTCCTACATTCAAAAACTGCTTGGTGACAATGATAACATACTGCAACCAAATGTTATCCAGACTCTGGCTCAAAATAGAAGTGAATGGAAAAACTATGTGATCACCTGCTGTGCAGCCAAACGATGATGATGATGATGAAGTGATTCAGCTTTATTCTTAAGAATGCGGATCTATTCCTATCAAACCACTTTTTGCACAATAGCACCATCCCTCCTTTATTCTACTAAAATACTTGAACAGTCCCAAAGTTTACATTATGACTGGTGTATTCCAATTGGATCATACCAGATTCCAGTTTGCTATGTTTCACCTTCATTCTATTAACCCCAACACTTTTGACCACTTCTTCATTTAAAAACTCCTCGGAAATTTGCAAGTCAAAAATTGTGGGTTTTCACCTGGATTTGAACCCGGGACCTTCCGCTTCCATATCCAATTATCACTATGTCAAGCCACTGAGCAGGCGCTGACATGGCAGCGATTTCGTGATCATAGCTAATTCGGGTCTATGACGTGTAATTTGGACTTGTTAATGTTTGTGCATGTCCCCTTACCTCCCCATCATAAAACTAATGTCAATGTTTTCTAAGTAACTCAACTTTCATCCTCCACATGTGGATCATTTTGTATTATAGCATGATTGCAGTGATTTGAGCCGTGCAAAAATTATTTTCTATTGCACGACATGAAACAAACCTGTGTGATATCATGATATTAAACAAATATTGAATGCCTATGCACGTGCAATAGTACAAAATATATCATTCAGTCAAATTTGGACTGATCCATTTCACTCGGCTACGCATCGTGAAATAGAAAAGTCAAAATTTGACCTCATGCTATATTTTGTACTATTGCACTCTCAGGCATTCAATATTTGTATACCATATCCCCTGACTCCGACCAATGTTTGCAAATAATCCCCTTCCTGGATACAGGCCTTACCAGACCACCTTTTCAGTTTCAGTTTAGCCTCTCCAATTGGAGAGATTTATTTATAATGTAAATATAGGCCACCGGCCCTTTTCACATATACAAAATCAATACTATCAATATTATAGCTTTAGAAACACGTACACATAGAAAATATCATTAATTTTTTTCAATATTATATCTGATAAACAAAGCATGATGACAATACAGAGCAAGTTCTTTTAAAATATGCTCATTTGATGAAGACATAAGGGAAATGAAGTTTGCCGTTGTTGGTCTTGAGTTAAGACAGGAGGGTAAAAATTTTGCTCGTATATCATTGAAGAAGTCACATTTTAAAAGAAAGTGCAATTCATCTTCTACTTCTTCAGCGTCGCAGAGAAAACAAATACGCTCATCATAAGCCAAATTTTCTCTTCGTCCTGTCTCAACTCGAAGACAATGACTAGAACATCTCAATCTTGCTAAAGCAGTTATAAATCGATTATCAGTAAAAACATCAAGATAATACTCAGAAATGCGTATTTTCTTGTATTCCCGATATAAGATCAGACGACCATTTGATGAAATATCTGCCACCCAATCTTGATGAGAAATGTCAGAAACTCTCTGGGCGAATGCGTTTAAGAATTCGTTTTCATTACCAATACCTTGCGCAAGCCATGCATAACCAAAACCATAAGAGAAAAGGATATCCTTAACAGCGCTAGCCCAAGTTATCTTGCCATTCTCATCAAGACCACGTAGCATCTTATAAGCAATTTTTGGATACCTGTTATCAGGGAGTTGCAAAATCCTCAGCCAATATTTTATAACTCTGATTATTTGACGAGTAAATAAAGGTGATCTACCACATTCACCAAGCGCAGCACAATTTGGAGTTGATGGATTTACACCAAGGAAAAACTTACACGCTTTCGTTTGGACTCTTTCAATAAGATGATATTCACCAATGCCCCAAATTTCAGAGCCATACATGAGAATGGAGGCAACAGTTGCATCAAACACTTTAAAAAAATGCTGCCTATTCAAGGAACCAACTTTCCTCGAAATCAAACGCAGTTGAGCCATGGCTTTATTTGCTTGGTCCGACAAAGTGCGTGTTGCTTTTCCCCATGTATTTCCTGGTGACAAGTCTAGACCAAGATATTTATAAGTGCTTGTTGTTTCAATAGGATTACCCTTGAAAAACCACCTTTCCCGCTGAGCAATTCTGCCACCCCTTCTAAAGACAAGCACCTTTGTTTTATTGATATTTACACTCAAACCAAATTCATCACAAAAACGGGCAAGAATATTAATATGTCTTTGAAGATCATTCACTGTATCTGCAATAAGAACAATGTCGTCGGCAAAAAACAACGATTTAATTTCGTTAACTCCATTCCCAATCTTAATACCTTTACCACCTCTGTTTTCGAGCATTTCATGTAAAATTGAAATAAAAATCGAAAAAAATGACCTTTTTTATTCTAATAGTTCTGTCACTTTCTAGCTAGTATACCCCCCAAGAAAAAGCCAGCTTATTTCTACTGGATACAGCTTTTCAGACCCCTTTTGAACCATAACCCTTATTCATAACCAATCTTTATATGACTCCCCTACCTTCTTAATACACTACCTCTTGGTAACTGAGCTTGTGTCTCCAGGATACATCTTTTCAGATCCCTTTTGAACCATAGAACCATTATTCATAAACCTTTCTTCTTTATGACTCCCTTACCTTCTTGGTATACTGCCCCTGGGTAACTCCGCTTGTGTCTCCTGGATACGAATCTTCTGGAAGTCCACAAACCTAGACTTGTTTGTATCTAACATGTATCTGTTGCGATTATTACACATAGGATTACGACAAACTGTAGGCTGTGGAAGAGATAAAATGAAATCATATAAGGATAAGCTACATTATTTGCATAAACAGGTAACTAGTTGGTGAGTCCTACAATAACTAAATGTAAATGAGAATGCCTGTCCTTCATTAAGTTGTGATGGTTGGATCTAAAGCACTAGTTTAAAACTTACATTCTCAAAACTATTAACCTGAAATCAACCAAAACTTTATCTGACACAAATTTTACTATACATCAAAAATCTCAATTTCAGGCATTCGAGTCTGGGACTCAAACCCTCGCATCCCAATGCAGTGTTCAGCAATGCCAAGCCACACACAGGCACTGCCTTATTTGGCAGCGATTCAATGGCCACATACTCCTGGTTGTGACGTATTTGGACTTTTAGTTTTAAGATTTTGTAGAAATTAGCAGCGTTCTAAAGGGTTAAAGTTCCTACAAAATATCTGAGTGCAACAAATGTGTAGAGCAAACAAAGTTCAAAGTATTTTATTGACAATTACCAAACATATAGGTATAGTCAAATGTACAATTACAATAATATAATTGATTAGTTACACAAAGATATAAAACAATACAAAGATACAAAGGAAATATTTATAAAGAAAGCAATGTTGGGATCATGTAGATCGCATATAAAAAGCAGATTTAACAAAATTAACAACCGGCTGGATTGTATCATATTCATTGACGCTCATTATTAACAAGAATATATCAGAGTCGTGCAAATCATTGATATTAAAAGTTTCACCAATATCTGAAAATAACTTGACACGAAGATCTTGGTAATGTGTACACTTCATTATAAAATGAAACTCATCCTCAACTTCATTAAGATTACAAAATTGACAAATTCTATCTCTTAAATCAAGTGATAGATGGCGACCTTTTTCAACCATTAACGAATGAGCACTGATTCTTAATTTACTTAACGCAGCTCTTGATGAGCGATCAGACATAATTACATAATTTTCCATATCAAATGATTTTTTGAAAAGACAATATGTTCTCAACTTGGTTTGAAAGTTTCTGATTTGATTAATCCATTGACTATTGTAAACTCGTTGGAGAGGAGTTAAAATGAGATCATTAAAATGAGCAGCTTTGATTATATTGGGTTGAATCCAAATGTCTGGTCTGTTGATTAAGTCAAATATCTTGCATATACCAGAAGACCAAGAGAAACATCTAGAATTAATAATAGATCTGTTGTCAACAAGAGCTTGAATTACAAGAGAATTATCACCTTTGTAACATCTATCATTCAACTTCCACCAGTATTTAATAGATAGACTTAGCATAAATAACAATAAAGGGTAACTTCCCAGTTCTCCTCTCACGGCGTTATTTGTTGACTTTTTATTTACGCCAAGAATAATTTTACAAAGTTTGATATGAATTGATTCGCCGGGTAATTTATCACAAATTGAAATTATATTGGAATCATTCAGATTGGACAATAAGTATGGCGCCCAAACTTCACAACCATAGTTAAGAATTGGTTGGATTAACGTATTGAATAACTTAAAACTACATTTACTAGAATCACTGAAGAGGTTGTCTCTTATCTTAAAATAGGCCTTTAATGATTTGTCTTTGAGTCTGAGCATAGCCTTTGAGAAAGATCCCGATGGAACAAAAATAATACCTAAATAGCAATACTCATTTACAACCTTAATTTCATTATTATCGTATAAAAAACGATATTTATCAATGAAGTGACCGCTTTTGTTAAAGATCATTACATTGGATTTATCAATATTTACAAATAATTTCCATTTCAAACAATAATTGTGTAATTTATCAAGTGCACATTGGAGACCAGATGGGCTCTCAGAGAGAATAATTAAATCGTCAGCATACATTAGACAGCTGAGGGGATTGTTATTCAGAGTAACCGGATCACAATCGGAATCGAAGATGTCAGGGAGATCGCTGAGAAAGATGTTAAATAGTATAGGACTTAAATTACATCCTTGTTTTACACCTACTGACGTGTTGAAAGAGTCAGTTAGTTGATTTTGACACTTGATTGCAAATGAAACAGATGAATACATACTATGAATTATATTGAGAAATTGTCCACCAATACCTATTTGCGACAATTTATATAAAAGCGCGTTACGCCATACTGTATCAAATGCCTTTGAAAAGTCGATAAAACATATATACAGGTTCGATTTTCTAGCACGATTAATATACTTATCAATTAGTGTTTTAAGAACAAGAATGTGATCACTAGTACGTGCACCTTTCTTAAAACCAATTTGGTTTGACGGTATGATATCATTATCGTTGGTGAACGAATCAAGGCGATTATACAGAACAAGGGTACACTTGTCACTTCATGCAAGCAATGAATTGATCCACATCATTGCACTGCAGAGAATCAATTAGTGGTATTGATTGAAGATGATTGGTTATATGTCAATTGGCAATCAATACCACTAATTGATTCTCTGCAGTGCCATGATGAAGTCCAAAGACTTTGGATGAAAATTTGCAAGTGAGCAAAAAAAAAAAATCTTATTTCCAGTATTCGTTTATAATATTCCTATTTCATCAGTGAATGACATGGTATATTGAGGACTTGAATACTGTTTTAGCCCATACAAAGTACTGTGCTCAATCTGAGACAAATGTCCAAATTTATGAGCTATTCTGGACGAAGTGTTTAAGATAAAAATCATAGACTAAACATGTAATTAATTGTGTGAAATGGAAACACACAACCGTACTTACTTGTGTAAATTTGAATTGTTGTTCTATATCTTTCATTACAGTCTGGCAATCCAGACAGACAAAAGTTCCACTGACCAATTCTGGATGGACAGGGTGTGTCCTCACAACTTGACCACTGATGCGAATTAAACTGCCAATTTTTGCTGTTGTCAGCTCACGAACTCTGTTGACAAATTATACAAGAATAAATGTTTTAACTCAATAATTCACAGCATCTACAAAGGTCTCTATAGATATTTTTGTGATCAAAAGACACTATTTTTTGGATTTTGACACTCTATGCAACTGTGTGAAAAAGTTTATTTGGTTTCATAGCTTTAAAGGTGTAGGTTCCAATCACATTCTCATCCCCAGGGCTCAACCGGAAGTAGTATATTTTTTGATGCCAGATGAAAGCTCATATTTTTCTAATTGCAAATCCAAAATTTCACTTCCTAACTCTTTATAGTTTCGGAGATATAGCATAAAATGTAAAAGTAATTGGTATACCTATTTTCCATTTCTTTTGTATTTACATAACAGCCTCATCCCCAGGGTTGCATACTTTCTTTTGCCTCTTAAGAGAAAACAAGACAAGTCAAGGTTGAAACCTTACACAATGCTTTTCAGAGGTCAAGGTCAATCAGTTAAAAGTAATTAGGAACCTACACCTTTAAATTCTATTTTTTTAAACCAATTTCACATCCCAGTATAAGCAGGGATGCCACTTGGGTACGGAAAATAAAAAGGAAATTAGTCTCGATCGGATACCAATTTCGAGCGGAGGGAGAATACTTCCCCTTGGAGAAGATTTTTGATATTTACGTTGCTAAAATCTCTCTTTTCATGCACATGTTGACCTTTTGAACCATTTCATGCA
Source organism: Ophiothrix spiculata (assembly GCA_000969725.1). Lineage (NCBI taxonomy): Eukaryota > Metazoa > Echinodermata > Ophiuroidea > Amphilepidida > Ophiotrichidae > Ophiothrix > Ophiothrix spiculata. Next base: position 20,539 of record JXSR01S074366.1, on the reverse strand, counting down.
ACTCTCTATCTATCTCTAAAACCCTTGAATTTTTGAAATTCTGATTTAAAAAAAAAATAAAAAGGAAAAATGCTCCAAAATCACCAAAAGTAGGAATCCCTGTATAAGAAACATCTGCTTTGTCCTAGTTTTTGTTTAGTAATGTTTCTCACACCCTGTTTAAGATTTACATTTCCTATATCTCTTTTATTCAACTATTTTCTTCAATTATATCAAATTTTCCCTTTAACTGCATAGTTCAAGCTAACTTGCGGCACCTCAGGGGGTACGCACTACCAAATTGCCTAAATGCTTTGAAATTTAAATACGCTTTCCATACCGTCTTGAAAATGGGTGCCATTTGAAGATGAATAAGAAATGTGATCAAAACTTTTCTAAAGTGATCATGCAGACACACAAATGAAATCTTACTTATGTCTGGTAGGAACATCTTCAAATGCAACGTAGAACTCCTTGTTGTCAGGAATCTGGCTTCTGTCACGAGCAAAATTTCGCACTGCATTGCACAAGGCCGGGTATACTCTGCAACGTAAACAAAACATATACAAACTTAATAATAAATTAAAAGTTAATGTAGCCAAGCAAGAAAGATATTGCAATGTAATTGGGGTCTCATGGGCGTATCCAGAAGTGGAGGACTCCGAACGGTGTGAACGGTCTCCCCGGGATGCAGAAGGTCTCCGATTGACGAAAGTACGCTGGTTTTGTATGATTTTGTACTTGCCCAGCCTTCACAACTCCCTGGATACGCCGGTGGGCTTGTTGGTTCCAGGCTACTTAACTTTAGTGGTTTTATATCCTGTTATAGCAAGATGATTCTCCTTATAACTAATACAAACATAAACACCATGTAGTAACAATCTTTCTGTTACATAGTCCTTTAGAAATACTGAATACTGACCAACACTCGAATGCAGGCCTGCTAAAAGGGAATCAATGGAATCAGTTGTTACTGTGATCCTTGATTCAGTTTCGAAGTCAGATGAGCCAACTAACTCTCTGTTAACCAAGTCAGACTTCGTTTTTTACTTGCACAAGGAGCCTTCTGATCTGCATGTATTATTCAATTTTTGTGAGCACTAAATGAGTTTTTGCAACTTGCTCACATTTTTCTCAGCACCAGTACGATAATACTCATTTGAGGAATTTACTATACCATGAAGAGTTTCTTTCATATTCTAAGCAGAAAGCACAAGTACTTAATGACCATTATCAAGTTAAGTTGTCTTCCAGGCTTTTGTACCCCAAACTCATGTCTAAAAGACAGAGATTGGATAAAAATACAAGCCACACCTGAAACAACACTTCTGTTCAATGTGTTAATAGCTTTAATTGGTGTCGGAATGTACTAAAATATACTTCGACACCCTCTGAGAACCCAGTGACCTCCAAGAACTCCCGACTCCCTCACCTGTAATATTCCTCTTGTATAGTTGTAGCCAGCTGCTGATTGTACGCCTGGATATCTTCAAAGCTTACAGCTAGAGTGTTTCTCTCTGGTCTGATCAGATCACCCACATCATTCAAGTACTTCACTTCACCATTCTCCATGAACCTGAAAATAACATTTCAAAGCTGATTTGTTAAACTTGCTTGTGTCATGTGAATGTGCATAGGTAATCTCACATTGAGCCTGTACTATGTGTTTGATTAACAAGGAAGACACTTGTTGGAATCTCTGAATCATTTGCTACGCCAATGAGCATCATAAATCACATGCTTTTAATTTTGAATTGATTGATTTTTAACACAACACATTTCTGGTATAATAACATGCACATTTATGATGTCTTAGAAAAATGTTACTGAAATTTAAACATTGAAATTAAGACATGGTAGGCCTATACCATGCATGCTTTTAGCCAGGATTTTAAAATAGGTTGTCGGAAATGTCCGAAATGGCTGATTTTGTAAAAACATGCATCTAAGTTGTCCAGTACGCTGATTAAATCTGCAATTGTTCCTTTAAAACCAACAATCGCAGACGAATAGCCAATGCCTTTGACTCGCGATAAATCCAAATTGTCAAAAAGTTTGTCCAATCCTGTTCAGGAGACACTACCGTGCGTTCTGTTATGAGTTGAACAAAATGACGAAAAAAGTGAATAATTTGCTCGAATTCTAACAGCACAACAGCAGTATTCCTTGTTGACATTAAACACATGTGATATTTTTTAACTTGAGTCTTTACCATTTCCGGTTGCTTCAGAAAATTAATACAGTGTTTTTTCATGAATGTTTGCACTTCTGAAAAAATTATGAAGCTTTTGAAATGTTACGCCTACATGTAATCTTTATTTAATTTATTAAAATCAGACGATATTGTAATGTTTTTCTTCATTTGTGTTTTTAAACATTTTGGGTGAAATAATTTACAAAACTACGTTTTTCTCCACTATACGTAAGTTTAGTAAACCGTCATAAATAAGAATAGTCAAGACAGATGGACTAAAGAATTTACCTGAAGAAGCAAGCTCTGCAATCAAGCCTAGGCTATGGCATTAAAGTGCGCACATACCCAATCCAATGTACCAAGAAATTATCAGTTTTATCAAATACGCACTGCAACACTCCACAAACATGACAAAGATCTATATTTATACTCAATTTACCTTTTAATAAACACTTCCCAAAGTTCTATAAAGTCACACAAAAATGATGTTTGAAGATATGTTTACAAATGTAACCAATGTAAACAAACCAAACATACCGTTTGATTTCTCTGATCCGAACAGTGCGATTTTCATAAATTTATTTAATTCAAAAAAGGTTCCTTCCATGAATATGGAAAAAGTGATTTCTGGTTTTTCAAGTACAATTAGTATTTTTCATTTTATGCATGGATTGTCGTTATGTGATCATAGGCTGTAATATACAGCTTGCCTCAAACCAAAAACAAAGTTTTTTGGCTTGTGTTTCTTGAGCAAGTTTTTGGTAATATAATTGTGAAGACATGTAGATGTACGATTTTTTTCTGTTAATATTATTGTTTGCAAACAACAAGTAATCTAACCGAAAAATAATACCTACAAAAATATAGACTGACTGGGTCCTACATTGACTCAAATTGGTTAATTTTACAAATATTTTTAAAAGGGTAATGGTGTAGTTTAGGACCCTGTTCATAATAAGGAGCAAAAATCACAAATTCATCAAGCTAAATAAACCAAAGAAGCTAAAATAGTTAAATTGTTATCTAGACAACAAGGTTAATATTTCGGAAGGAGGGCAGGGCTTTGAATATAGAGGGAAATTATGGGGTAAAACAACAAGGTTAAAACAAATCGTAAAACATACTAAAATTGCCGACTTTTATCAAGGTTTTTGTCTCCAAACACCGCTGAAAATGCTTGCAAATTTCACAAAACTCACCTGTATCGATGACTCTCTGTTTCCGTTGATCAAAAATGTTGTTTAAATGTCTGAAAGGTAGCCGAGTTTTCATTAAAGAGTGGCATTTTGAAGCAAAAATAAAGCCATGATCGGCCATTTTTAATGATTGCACACTACCAAACATTTCATGAAACGCTCGATGGTTGGTTATTCATTGCGTCGGGATCTTTAACGCGATCTCCGGTTGGTTTAATGTTGCGTTAGATTACGCGGTGATTTACGCGGTGGTCAAATACACGAACATGACGAGTGGAGACAATCGCGGAAGTCGGAC